>CAKNXH010061518.1:6205-33212 GCA_932178445.1 Andricus quercusramuli
TTTTTAACCTGGGAGGCTAACATATGTTACACTAGACCATAATGTGCACGTGTCTAATCGATTATTATTGAGAAAACATATATAAGTATATATATATATATATATATATATATATTCAATAAATTTTTTTTTAAATTTAATTTAAATGCACTACCACGTGGATTTTGAAGTGGATTGCCACGCAAGTTTTCACTTGGGATGCTGACATATCTTCAGAGCTGGGTACAAAATACACCAGAGCTTCGTTATATTCTCGCGCGACTGCAGGCGATATTAGCAATTCCTAGAATTGCTCGTGCCCACAGTTTCTCAGGGGGCAGGGTGAGAGACGGTTGCGACTCCGCCTATGAAGGGACGCACTGCATTACTCAGCAGTCAAGCAGATTGCGCAATATCATGGAAACGGTTTAGGCGGCCCTGCCTGTTTACGTTTCGCTGCTGGCGATATATGCACAAGGCCATGTTCAGGCAACCCCCGAGATTGAGCATATAACGAAGCTCTGGTGTACCTCAACTACATTGCTGAAATACATCTATTTTAGCACCATGTAGTTGAAATACATCACAGGAAAAATACAACTTAGCTGATGTAGTTCAAATACAGCGACATAATACATTTAAGTGTCTTGAAATATTATTTGAAATACATGTAAGAATTTTATTCCGTAGTTAAGGTATTTTGTGTATTTTCTTGAAAATACTTTCTAATATCAGCATATAAAAGTTATATTGCAAATCCCTAGAGTGTATAATAAGTCTAGGAATTTCATGTTCGAAGAAAGGGAGTACACAAGAGTGACAAAGAGCGTTGAAAAGTGTTTCAAGGAGAGGGGGGGGGCAGTGGATTCCTGAAATACGTAGAGATGCGCAGTAGAGATCTGTGTAGGATAAAGCTGCGCAATACACGATTGTGGTACATTAAACTACACAGTAATCATGCAATGTTCAGGGCTGCGCAGTAGACACATATGGTACATGAGACTGTGTAGTACGTATGAAGCGTTGGGTGGAAAAACAACCTAACCCGGGTTAGGTTGTTTTTCCGTAAATCGCTTTTTCGGAATCCGCGAACCCTAATTAGTTAGTACACATCTTGGAACTAATATAAAAATTATTATTGCTTACGTAAATCACGTCATACTGGAGTAGGACGCATGCAGAAACGTCGCGCGCGTAGCTCCCGTTATTCGCTCTCGCACAGCTGTGCAGAATGCAGCGTGTGGTGACAAGCCGGCGAATCAGTGCGCTAATATTTTTATCGTTACTGCTCAATAATTCATTAAAATATGAATAAAGATGGATCAGTCAACCACAGAAAGTTTATTTTTTATGATTTGAATAATTTTTTTTATTATCTTTCTCAACAGGTTTTCACTTTTAGATTGTCACACTTTATGTATATGAAAAGATTTATTTTTAAAATAATATTTTCTCAGTGTAATAACAGCTTGAAATCTTTGAATCGATTTATCTCAAAACACGATTTTCCGAGTTAGGTTGTTTTTTCACCCAACGCTTCATATACGATATGTAGGGATGCGCAGTAGGTATTTATGGAAAATAGAGCTGCGCAGTAGACATTTATAAAACATACAACGGCGCACTACACTTTTGTGGTAAGCTAGGATGCACAGTGGAGTCCTGCAGTGCGAAGGGCTACACTGTAGAGATTTACGATATGTAAGAATGAGCAGCTGAATTTTCTCGTGCTCAGAGCTGCGCATTAAACATATATTGTACGTAAGGCTGCGCAGTAGAGAGCTAGAATATGTAGGGGAGCGCAGTTGAGATCTGTAAAACACCAAACTGCGCCGTACACTGTTGTCGTACATCATGCTGCGCAGTAGAGCCCTGCAGTACTCAGGGCTGCTTAATTCAGACATATGGTAGGTAAGGCTGCGCAGAAGATACCTGCGATACATAGGGATGCGCAGTAGGTATTTATGAGACATGGAGCTGTGCATTCTGTATTCATGCGGCATACAGCTCCGCAGTATACTTTTATGATAATTTAGACTGCTCACTAAATATCTAAGATATGTAGGGATGTGCAGTAGATGTTTATATGATATAAAGCTGCTCAGTAGTTGTTTATGAGGCATAGATATTTGCAGTAGGTGTTTATGGAGTATATAGCGGCACAGTAGGTATCTGTTCGGCATAAAGCTGCGCAGTAGGCCTTTAATGTGCATACTTGTGTACCACACGTGTCTGCTGTACAGTTCTGTGCACTGCGCAGCTCTATGTATCGCATTGTAGGACTCTACCCTATTTTATGATCAAAGAGTGGGAGTGCAAAAAAGTGACAAAGAGAGGACAGAGAATGAAGAAAGAGAGAGGATGAAATCATGATCACGATGAGAGAGAGTTGATTTCCGCTCTTTCCTCTCCCGTCCCCTCTCATAGCCGTCACTGACCGCCCCTCCTCTCATCGTCATCATCATTTCCTTCTCTCTCTTTCTCCCTTCTCTGTCCTCTCTTTGTTACTTTTTTGCACTCCCACTCTTTGATCATAAAATTTCTAGACTTATCATATACTCTAGAGATTTATGGTATAATTTTTATATGCTGATATGAGAAAGTATTTTCAAGAAAATACAGAAAATACCTCAACTACAAAATACAATTTTTATCATGTACTTCAAATAATATTTCAAAATACTCAAATGTATTTTATAGCTGTATTTGAACTACACCAGCTAATTGTGATTTCCCCGTGATGTATTTCAAATGTATTTTGTCTGAATGAAGTTTGTATTTTAGATACCTCAAATACAATTTTTGTGAAATACTGCCCAGCTCTGCATATGTTACAGTGGACCATAATATGCACGTGCCATATTGATTATTATTTAGAGAGTATTATATATATATATATATATATGAAATGAAATGAAATATAGGTATGAATATAAAATGAAATTTTTTTAATGATTACATAATATCGGTAAGAAAAATATATTAGTCTCAAAATTCTATCATTGTCTCTATGTTTTTTTACAGAATCAATGTATCGACAACGTCCACAGCTTGAGATAGTAACCATTCAGAGAACAAGATATATAGTTGGTCCACTTCAAGGAGGTAATTAAAAATGTAAAACGTCTATTCTCATCACCCTAAGCCCCCTTGTTTATGACCATAGTTTAGTTCAGAGATCTAGTTCTTCTGGTTTTTGTATAATATATGGCAGAAATTAAAGGTTAATTTCCAATATTATTCTACGAAAAGGCCTAATCTTTTTGCAGAACTAACACTAAAAATATCGTATGGTTTAGATTACTAAAATTTTGTTTGTCGTTCAAATAATCAGCACTGTCACACACCGAAGCTTTTTTTGTTTATAAAAATTATTCTCATAATTGTCAAACAGCGACTTTTCTTTAATACTCGCAATCAGCCATCAATTTCTCGCATATTTTATATGAAAAATATATATGCCAAGCAAACTATATTTTTGAATATTTCTCTTCACAAATAAACCATTAATTTTCAACCAAACAGTTGTATTAACCACCGAACATTTGAAAATTCATATTTTCAAGTTTAGAAGTCAACTGTTTTCTAAATTAATCGACTCTTTAGCTTGAAAACCAACTTCTTCGTTAAAAATTAATCTCTTTCAATGAAGATTTATTCTTTTCTGGTTGAAAGTTTTACTATTTGGTTCAAAATGCAATATACTTCGACTTGAAATCGTAAAAATTTCATATTAAATTCCCTGTTCAAGCTTCAAGTGATGATCTGTGACGAAGAAGGGGAGAAGTGAAAAGTTTTAGAAATAGCCTAGCGTAGTTTTTGAACGGCATTCAGAAAATAATATTCAACGCAATAGTACAGTTATTATTAGACTCACAATTTAGTACATTTTGATATTTCTAAATTAATAGAGTTTTTGATTTTTTAAATAATTAATAAATATAATTGTCTTACAGAAAGCGATCCAGTCTTACCTACTCCTGGTGATCTCATGTATCGCCAATCTGATCTTTTACGTTTGTGCAGATTCGAAAAAAACACTCAAGAATTTTCAGAGAACCCGGTTATATGTAAACATGATGGTAAGTTTAAATTAACATATCGTTTTCTTTTTAGTATTACAGAATTCTGACTAAAATGCCCCTGGGTTCTTCATAGAATATTTTTTATACTAAATGCTTTCTGAATTCTTCAGGTAAAGAAGTCCATCCTATGCAGGATAATATACTATTCTCGCACAGTCGTCAAGCTTTTACTGGAATCTATAAGCCTCTTTTTCGTGGATTTCACCCGATTCATCGATGGGAGTAGGCGCATGCACTTCCTTCACCAACCGGTAATCTGAAAACTTAAATACAATATAACCCGAATGCATTATAGAATTGTGTCTAAGTCGTCCAGTTTTCTCTCATTCAGGGATGTAATCAGTAAAATCTTCCTTATTGAAATCGACTCCAGACGGCTGTCCAAAGAATATAAAAATTAGTCAAAGACGGCGCCGCGCGACTACAAAATAGGTTTTCGTAGTTTATTGAGCCGTTAATTAAGTCGCTCAAATCTCCCGCTTCCATAATTTCCCACCCCTAGTCCTCTACGTTTCTTTCTCCGGCCTTAAGTTCACACCCCCGCACTTCACCAATCGCTTCACCAGCTTCTTCCTGTTCTTCCTCCTCTCCTCGTTCCCCCAGCTTACACTCCCTTCCCCTAATTATTTTCTTCATCCCTCACTTCCATCCCCTACTCACCCAGACTTCACTAATAGCCCTTGCCTCACTTGCTCTCACTACCCATTCGCACTTCATCAATACCCCCACTTCCCCTTCCCTCATATCCGCTTCTAGAAAAAAGTCAGTACTACTCGAGGCTGTTTTTTAAGTCTTATTCCATACCTGATATCAGCCTGAAATTGCTATCATTGTAGGCTTACATATATAATAGATTCAATCCTTTGGCGCCCCGCACTCCCGGTTTCTCTAATATAGACTTTACCACAAGAGCAATGGAAGTTGTCCCATTTTCGTAGGTGGTTTAAATATGATTTGGATGTTGTGTTTGTTGAGAATTGTTCCTATTTATTCTGCGTTCACGTAATCGTTCTGTATTGGGATTTGTTTGACGTTTTGTAATTTCTTTTGTAAGTTATCTTTATCTGTCATGGAGACAGCTCTGTATACAAGGGATTTGGTGACCGATTGCTTTTGAGATGGGTGCTGGTGAGAGGAGGCATGCAGGATTCTGTATGAATGGATTTTCTGTGAACGTCATGTCCTAATGTGTTACCAGCTCTTTTGTAAACTAGTACGTCCAAGAAAGGCAATTTTCCGTTTTGTTCAATTTCCATGGTCAACTGGATATCAGGGTGTAATCGATTGATGAAGTCGAAAAGCTTGTATTGTTCATCTAGTCCATGTCTCCAGATGAAAAATGTGTCGTGAATGTAACGGCACCAAAGTTCCGGTTTGAACTTGGATTGGTTGAAGATTTTAGTTTCCAGGTATTCCATAAAGATGTTGGCTAATACCGGTGAGATTGAAGATCCCATTGCTTCTCCTGAGGTTTGTTCGTAGAATTCATTCGTAGCATTCGTAGCTTACATATATGTTCTGCACCACTAGTGAAGACTAATACCTAATTGTCATAAGTTTTAAGATATATTCTCCATTGGTTTAGAATAATATCTGATATCATACTGGTTTCTGCTTGCCAACAGGTCGACATAACGGAGATTGACTGTCCGAGTGAATGGTCAACATAGTACGAAGAGGATGTTGCACACAGCCCTTGACGAAAAAGAAAAACCTATTAAATAATGTTAAATTAATGTATACTAAATAAAAAGATTTAGCATGGACACGGATTTTCTTTTACAACTTCAATATAATCACTCGTTTTACGTCACCATCTAAATCTTCAATAGATCTTTTTTTCGTGGGCAGCAATCCACTACAACTTGACCTTGACCTCAAATTAAAAATTTTAGAACATGCCTCTATTTGTACTGCAGAAGCAATAACATTTAGTGAGGAAATTCAAAATATTCTAGACTACAGTTTTCCTTCCTCTGTAATTTTTTCCGATTCTAAGAGCGTTTTAGAAGCTTGTCAGAATTTCAATGCTACATCTACTACATCTTATATTATCCATAAAATTCGGAATATTCTTTTCACCGTCAAATGTAAAGGCCTTGAAGCAGCCCTGGTGTGGATCCCTGGCCATGGGGGCAGTCTAGGGAACGAAAGCGCTGATGTCTGGTCTGATCCTCCCTCGACATCTAAACAATGTTTTGGATGTTTGGAGGAGGGTTTCGGATTCTGGAAAGATCGGCTTATATTGTTTCAAAAACTTTTTCAATCCAAACAAGTTTGGCAAACCTTGGTTCCACAAATCAAAACTAGATAGAAGATCAATTGTCATTTTATTTAGACTGGCGGTAAACACTACAATCTACCTATAAGCTTGGCAAGGAAAAACTTTATCGAGAAAGACGATTGCACTTTTTGTGGCTTTTCTGATAAGGACATCAATTATGTTTTATGGGCATGCCGCAATTTCACAGAATCCAGGAGAAGTCTAAATCTTCACTCATCAAAAATAAATGCCTTCCACCACACTCAGCTGAACCATTTCTCGTTTATCCAGCAAGTAAATTAACTTCTTTCCTTTTGCAATTTCTTAAAATTAACGATTCACTGATTCAAAACTTTTTCTTTGATTCACGAATCTTTATAATTCCTACTTATTCTCAATAAATTAGAAGAGTGGAATTCGTTGCTTCCGCTGAATGATTGAAACCATAACCGGGAGAAAAATAAGGTTTTGAAATTGAAACACAATTTGAACTGGTCACTTCATAAGTATATTGTATGACACATTAAGATTAAGTTACAAATCTTTAATTATTTTGCACTATATGCACTCAATCCATTATGTACTATAAACAATTTAGTAACTTGTTCAGCAATTTGCAGTTTGCAATTAATTCTTGAATGTATAAAAATCAGCGAGAGCTGAAAGCCGCGACGCGCTTCGCATTAAACAATTTAAACTTTATATTTTCGGATTTGGGCAAATGACATAGTTTCAAAATTATTTTAAGTCCAAATTATCAAATTGACTGTCGCAGGTTTAAAGTAATAATGGCACGCCTTTTTATAAACTACGTTTTGGGCGGAATAATCCTCCTGCCTTAGGCCCCAGCCAATCCAACTGCCTTCATAATATTACGTTAAATCGCAAACTAATTTGAATTCTCCCACTAAATCCGCCATATTTATAAGCAACTTTTGAAACTATATATAAATTTTCATTTATAAAAAATATTATTCTCAACATCTTATATATCGGATAAAAGTTAGTTTACAGGATTTCTTTTCTACCGTTATTCTATGAATCTAGCTTTATGAAATCGGATTTGGTGTTACTGCGACACCCATGAGGACGTCATTGCAAATCGTGTCAATCAACAGTCTGTTATCTGTCATGATTTAGTGCAAGTTAGTAGTGCAAGTATAGTGATTATACAGTCCAAGTTCGATAACTTTCCAACTTCGGGGCTGCAGGGGCGGAAAATTCCAGGAATTGCGGACTTATCGGATGACCCCTCTACTAGCACGATATAAGGTGCGCGCATGCGTGAGAATAATGCGCAAATCATGAGCAAAATAGCACACGTAGTGGGAGAACCCCAGTAAGTGTGCGTGCCGTACGTGTGGTGACATTTTAAGGGGAGTGTACACTTATCGGATGGCAAGTTATCGGACTTGGACTGTATGTGGAGTTCGCCCTGAAGCACGTTCTATAGCAAGCAAGTGATTCCAGAAATACATATGACTATACTTCATATATGGATTTTAAATTCCATAAAACATTTACTTTTCGAAATTTATTATTTATTATTTTTTATGAAATGTATTTCGAAATATAAGAATGGTTATAATGTGGCATTTCTTTTTAACTCATAAGATACAATATAATTTCTGTTGTCACCCTTTTTATAATTATCAAGTAAAGATAATTTGATAAACTTATATATTATTTCAATTAAATATGTCATTAAACACTTTCGATGTCAATTCCTCGGGTGTCAAAAAAACATGTCCCTGACAATTGTATTGGATCATTATGAAGAAAAACAGATCAACAGGTGGAACTATTGCTGGTGTTGCCATATTCCACTTTACTCTTCCATCCGGGATGTCCACATTTATGGCTAATGCCCGCTTATGTTCTAGCCCGTTCAGCAACCACTTACTTCCCAGCATTGCCTGTATGCATATGTAGAACCTACCGTTCGACCTGCTGTTAAATGATAGATTTGATACTTTCACGATGATTCATTATAATAAATTTAAATTTAGAATTTAAAATTTAAAGATTTTTCGGGTTTCAATCGTGTGCGAAACTATGAATGTTGCCGACGTTTCGTGAACATTGCAGTTCACATCTTCAGGGCTGACCTGAAACTGAGGTTTCAGGTTATGTTGTTCTTATATATGTATTCTCTACGATGCCTGTGATTGGCCAGAGTGCCCCATGGTGGGGACTGCTTGAACTTGATTGGCCAATTAAGTCTTTTTTAAAAAACCATTTGGGAACATCTAAATCCAAATCAATTCTACATAAAACAAGTTTGCTTCTCTTAAAAGAAAGGATACAACATACCAAATTTGACTTGCATACTACCTCCAATAAACTATTAAAACTTCATCTTTTTCTATCAAACACTCTCAGATTTGACATTTGGTCCACATTGGACCGCATATCATTTGACCAATCCCAACGGATTAAAGATTTTTGCACTGAGAAACAAAAAATAAAATTTGACAAATTACTTCCAGTAAAGCACGCACCATTAACTAATACAGTAAAAAACATCTCTAACCATCATCTCAGCAATGAAATGATTTCAGCCTTATCTAAAGGACATAATTTTGCAGTCGCTCCCTCCAAAATCCCAAAAGAAGAAATCATCAGCAATTTGGAATCCACAATATACACCCTTCCACCCGAAAAAGCAAATGACATACGACGTAGGACAGCCAACATTTTACGCGAAGGCCAACTCCCTTCCTCAAACTTAACAAAACAAGAAAAAACAGCTATTAAAGAACTCAATCAGAATAAAGACATCATAATATTACCCGCAGACAAAGGCAACACAACAGTAATAATGAATAAAGAAGACTATAACAACAAAATCATGGACCTTCTTACTGACGATACATATAAAAAGCTTAAAAAAGACCCCACAAAAACAATAACCAGAAAAACAAAAAGCCTCCTAAAAGACTCAAATCTTGACGATGATACAATATCTAAATTAAACCCTACTAATCCTATCTCTCCAAAACTTTACGGACTCCCAAAAATTCACAAAAACAACATCCCACTCAGGCCGATCGTCAGCGCAATAAACTCTCCAACTTACAACCTAGCACGCTTTCTCGCCAAAAAACTTAAGCCTTTCACAGGAAACTCTATCACACACATCCAAAACTCTTTTGACTTCATCAGAAAAATACAACAGATTCACATTCAACCCCAAGACATCCTAGTAAGTTTCGACGTAGTATCTCTCTTTACAAAAGTACCAATCTCTGATACAATCGATATTATTAAATCCTTTGCAAACTTCCCCTCCAATCTCACACCTTTAATAGAACACTGTCTTACTAATACCTATTTCTCTTTCAATAACCAATTCTACGAACAAACCTCAGGAGCAGCAATGGGATCTCCAATCTCACCTGTAATAGCTAACATTTTTATGGAAAATTTAGAAACTAAAATCTTTAACAAATCCAAGCTTAAACCGGAATTCTGGTGCCGTTACGTTGACGACACTTTTGTCATCTGGAGACACGGACTAGACGAACTAAACAAATTTTTCGATTTCATCAATCAAATACACCCTAATATCAAGTTCACTATGGAAATTGAACAAAACGGAAAATTACCTTTCTTGGACGTACTAGTTTATAAAAGATCTGATAACACATTAGGACATGAAGTTTACAGAAAACCCACGCATACAAACAGATACCTGCATGCCTCCTCCCACCACCACCCATCTCAAAAGCAATCGGTCATCAATTCCCTTGTATACAGAGCTGTCTCCATAACAGATAAAGATAACTTACAAAAGGAATTACAAAATGTTAAACAAATCCTAATACAAAACGATTACACAAACAAACAAATTAATAAAGCAATAAGAAAATACACTCAAGAAAACAAGTCAACACTACCTAATAAAGAAAGAGAGAGGAAAACAACCACCACCCTACCCTACATTCAAGGTATCATGGAACAAATAGGAAGAATTCTCAACAAACACAACATCCAAACTATATTTAAGCCACCTGCAAAAATAGGACAACTTTTAAACAACCCTAAAGATAAAAAGGAACCTTTCAGTGATCCGGGAGTATATCAAATCCCTTGTTCTTGTGGTAAAGTCTATATTGGAGAAACCGGGAGGGCGGTAAGTCAACGTGTAAAAGAACATGAGAGTAAAGTTAGGCTAAAACATTTCACACAATCAGCAGTAGCTGAGCATCATATCGAAACAGGACATAGTATCTTATTTGACAAAACAACCGTCATCGCTAAAACGTCTAATAAATTCCCAAGAAAACATAGAGAAGCAATCGAAATCTTGAAACACCCTAATAACATCAATAGAGACAATGGATATAATACCAATCCGATTTGGCTTTCCGTCCTCCCGGGTTTTTAAAAAAGACTTAATTGGCCAATCAAGTTCAAGCAGTCCCCACCATGGGGCACTCTGGCCAATCACAGGCATCGTAGAGAATACATATATAAGAACAACATAACCTGAAACCTCAGTTTCAGGTCAGCCCTGAAGATGTGAACTGCAATGTTCACGAAACGTCGGCAACATTCATAGTTTCGCACACGATTGAAACCCGAAAAATCTTTAAATTCTAAATTTAAATTTATTATGCTGTTAAATGCTTGAGCATTGCACCCAGGACAATTTTTTTGTACTGCCAATTCGATAGCCAAGGTATAATGTAATTCGAACGTATGCCAATCATTTTCTCTAGGTAGTAGGCCTTGTCGAGCGCAAACATGACCTCGCCAAGTCCATTACACTTCATCGGAGGCAAAAACTAGGGCGTACCAATGACGCACTTGCGCATCTTCCTCCCCTATTCGCTGCAGATTACGCTACGAAAGGAAATCTTTTTTTAGATACTGAAATTTAGTTAAAATAAATGTACAAAAATTTTTAAAACAATTTTTATCAGGGCTTATCTGAAGTTCAGGGTTATTTTCGTCCTGATTATAATAGCTATTTACTTGACAAGTGTGGAAAGCTGGCAATTCCCAATGAGTGTGAAGTTGGCGTCACGAGCCGAAGGCGAGTGATGGCATCACACTCATCGGGTATTGCCTGCTTCTCACGTGTCAAGTACAATACTTTTCACAGCGAGTCTAAGGAAAAAGTTCGATTTTCGGAGTGAGATTCTCAATAAATAAGCGAATCTGTTCATTCATTTGTTTTGATCACCATATATCATATCATATCATTTTAGTTTTCATTCTGCGTTACTTTCGTGCAACAGAGTGAGGTTAGAAAACAACGATCAATGTGAGTCGTGTTTTCTATACGTCTCATTACATTGTTCCTTTGGCTACTTTACAACCTCTAGAGATGTAAAGTGAGAAGCTCAGAAATCGGCCACTTTCCAGATTCTACGGAGGCACGGAAAATCGAACTTTCCGCAGACGTGCTGTGAAAACTCTTTCGCTCAACACTCACGCAAGTGGTTTAAGGTTATCATATCCAACCTGGTTTACTATTTCCAGGGTGTTAAGAGTGAGAGTAAATGTAGATGAAACTTGATTCTCGTTATCTTTGTCACAGAGAGTGAGCGACTCAATATACATTTATCTGTTTAATAACTGGTTCCGAAATAGTCAGTAAGCGTACTGACGAGAATTTGGTAACATCTGTAATCGATATGTACCGGCAAAATTACTACTCTGCAAATTGTGTAAATGTGTTTTGCAAAGAATAAATATAGTGTAATAATGTATTGAATAAATAAACATACACATTGTTTATTAACATAAAAAACTATTAACCTCCTTGCTTCTCTTTTGCCATATTATGAATCATCTATAAAAATACAATTTTCATAAACACCGGGGTAAAACTCTTTGAAGCCATCCGATAATCGTGTGACTCTTCATGAAATCTATTATAATCTATTATAATCTGAGAATGTTTCTCTGTTCTGCCTCCGTCGAACTAACAACAGGCGGAAGAGGCCCCGACTCATTTGAATGAGCCAATGAAATTAAATTATCCAGAAATATAACGTGATCGAACCAATCAACCATTTCAATTTTGATTCCGTAGGAAGAATTCCCTTTTTATTGCTAATCAATTGATTTTTTTTTTTTTAAATTTATTCATACATTTATACAATGTGAAGTCCTACTAACTTATATCAATTTTCTTCTAATAAAGATTTTCACTACAGGTTAAGAGAACCTATAATAAGCTCATCAATAACGAAACTGTGTATTCAGAAGAGTATTCCAAATTTATTTATTATTATTTTTAAATAATTCTCCGACAAGAACTATTTCTTTGTGTATATTCAAATTATATAATTTTTTTTAATGCTTTTTACATATTTACATTTTTTGTATAAAAAAAATAAGTGGGGGTCCATGAAATGGAAGAACTATTCAAAATAATTCTTAATGTAAGAATTAGTCAAAACAACTCCTACTTCTCATCTTCTTCACCCCTGCAAAAGGAATTAGTCATTCATGACCTAATTTCATTATATTATTCAATTTCATGTTGACATTCAAATCTAGTTATGAGCAACGAAGTTTCACTTTTGACACTTTTGAAAAATGAAATTCTTCGCTATTCAGTACGAAAATTTGGTCCCACAATGTTTCGAAGTGCTTGGTAAAACTTGGTAAAACAATGCTTGGTGCTTAAAACGAAGTTTTAATCTGTCCAAATGTACGATTGCAGTTCTGTCTGGACCCAGTTGAACTAGGGCATTCCTTAAGCCTATTGTTTGTTCAAAGGTAAAAAGGTCCTGAAAAATATGGATCAAATTTCTTGTCTTTTCTAATCATACCAAGCTACACAGAGAGAAACACAGGGTTTCTGGTCATCAACAAATAAAAATTAACGTATATTATTTCTCATATTTCCAGAAACAATCCGCTAAATTATTTGACGTGCATGACCAGAATGATAGAAAACGTGTCGTCACACCTCAAAATTCAAGAGAAATGTGATTCAGAGAGCCGATGTAGTCGGCAATTGCAAAGCCGCAAAAAAAAAACGGTTTATCAAACAACCAAATTCCATGCTAAGGACGTTAATTGGGGAAATTTTGGATGAAACGCAAGTGCGTCGATGGCGTGCCGATCGTAAAAGAATTTTCGCGTGCGAATACATCCACCGTACTTTCCGCGGATCAAAAGAAGGACAATATCCGCTCTTAGAAGATGAAGTCGAGGAATTAGTGTAGGAAAGACGAAAAAACGCTCTGTCTGTTACAGACAAAGAAATCCAGACGAAGGCTTTGAAAATAGCGACTAGGTTAAACGTGACAAAGGAAATGTTCAAAACGAGCAGGGCACTGGGTTGACAGGTTCATGAAGAGAGATGGATTTTCTCTTCGCCTTCAAACTGCGATTTGCCAAAAACTGATTCCCCATTTCGAAGACAAACTGTGAGCTATCAACGTTACATCATATCTTTGCAACAAGAGTTCCGAATTACTCTATCTCAGATGAGAAATGCTGACGAAACGTCTGTTTGTCTTGATGTGCCTCGCAATCACACCATCGATGTCACTGGCTCTAAGTAGGTAACTTTCAAGCATGAACGTACATTGCCTTTCTTAGCGATCCCATATTGTTGCAAGAAATGTCACTCAGATATGTTTAGTTAGAGACCCAAAAACCCCTATCATAAAATTTCTGTCAAACAGAAATATTTCTTCAGATGTATCTTTACACCTATGTACGATATTAATCAGTTATTACATTTCTTACATGCATATTCCTTTAAAGACATCAGGCTATAAAAAGCAGCGCATAACAGTGATTCTATGCATCACTTCTGGTGGGGGCAAGTGTTCTACTTACCTTATTTTCAAAAGGAAAACTGTACCCAAACCGAAGAATGGAAGTGACGAAAATTTTCCACCAGGTGTTACAAATGGTAGTGATTCCTGGGGGCATGAAGTCAATGCTGGAACCCCTCGATGTGTCCGCAAACAAGCCTGTAAAGTCCAACTTGAGGAACCTTTACGAGAATTGGCTGGGGAATGAAAACCGTCAACTCACCACTACAAAATCAAAAGAGCTTCTCCTTTTGAACTTGCTAAGTGGGTCAAGGCCGCCTGTGATTCCATTAACGATGAGCTGGTTCGATGTTCCTTCTTAAAGTGTTGCTTAGGCAATTCTATACACGTTTCCGAAGATGACGCCATTTGGGAGCCAAGAGACGCAAACGAAGACACCGATTTAAATTCTGCGTCACCGGAAAATAAGCACTCAGAGAAAAAGTTGTGTTGAAACAAAAGCATCGTCCTCTTGCCTGTTTTGTTTTGAGCTACGTGAATATATTTTGTACTCTAATAGACTTATTTGGCTGCAGGATTAGGTGAAGTTAGTAAGTAGCATAAGGAGAATTTTGGCTGCAAGAAGATTTCTGTTGAGTCCATGGAATTTTTGTTTGTTTTTTTAGATCCCAGTTAACATAAAACCTATACCTCAAACTTTATAAACGCATTACAAGACGAATAGAAGGCTAAAAAGTAAAAACTTCAATTCAAAAAATGTACAGTACTACTATTACACGTGAAAATGCTTAATGGACTTTTTTTTGTAAGCTCGAAGTCAATCTCTTACTTCGAGCGTTTTATTTGCGTTTATGAGTACATGTCTAGAACTAAACTCCTCAGAGAGGCCCCGCTTTATATATGCTAATTAGAAAGCATACAGTAAGCGTAACCCAAATACTGTAACCATTCTAAACTAGTTTCTTTCCAAGTACTAAGCCTTCTGTGGGTGGCAATAGTATGTAAGACATTTTCAGTGTCGTCCAGGCTATTTCTGGCTTGCTTAAGTTCTTCGTGTGATATTTGTTTTGGAGGTTGCACTAATTTTTGTTCTTAACTGTCAATGTCTTTTTGTTCAAAATTTATCTCGTATGCTAAAGTTAGCCATTGTGTCATATGAGTTTCATATGATTTTTGTAATTCTAGGGTATCGTTGCTGTTATACACTTTGCATCCAAATCCTGTAAGTTTTTGGGGTTCGGGAATTTTTTCTGTTTTAACTGAAACTTCGCAACTTATGTCTAACAAGTCTAATGGTTTGGAAGGTACTATAATGTAACCATTCATTATAGGTATGAAAGTTTCCTGGTGTAGCAGGTAAGGTGACTGATTACATTTGTTTTCTTAGTATCTTGTAAGTAAACTGACTTCGCAAGATTCGGTATCTATTAACTTGACATTAGGTTGGTTTCTTCTAAATATTTTATATACATCTATCTGTTTACATTTGTCAATGGTCTGTCTGTCGGTGGGCACGTAAGAGTCTCGGTATTTAATGATCATTTCATAGTCGGGGACTACTGATATGTGGACTTTATTTACTTGTATCGGGATGGGGACTATTCTTTCCAAGGAACCTTCTAGTTACTCAATTACCGGTCTATGATGAGCTGGTAGTTTTCTTCTTCGTTTTCAAAATGGTAGCGCGTACGTTAATTTGTCTCAAATTCTCTTATGGTTTCTTTCAACATCTTTGGTGTTAAAATTTGGGGATGTACTATCCCGTACTTCCCGTCGTTTATGTCGTTGATCGCTGCTTCGACATCCTCGTCTGTTTCATCTAATAGTATTGCTGCTAATACTAATTTTGAGTTGACAAAACTATTCTTTGTTGCAGCATTTAGTCTGGAAGTGATGTTTTTCACAAACTGTCTGTCGGTATTTTCCTTGGTAGTTATCCAGTTATGGTCCGTTGAAGTGGAGTCTAAGATTAATTCAAGTATTTTTGTAAAATTTGACAGGATGCTAGCTATGTTTTTGTTGTGTGTATAAGTTGTGTCAAATTCGGTGTTAATTTGTTTCAAGTCGGATTCGCTCAATGTTCCGAACAGAGTTTTGGATATGTCACCCACAAAATTCGCTAATCCTCTTTTTTGACGTTGGTTGCCTAATAACTTGTGTAGGATATTGTTTTTACTAGCTAGTATATTGTAGCGGTTTCTAACCAATTGGACTTCATAATAAGGTGTGCATTTCTTGTTACAGGCTAGTTCTGCCATAGTAATGGTGGCGTTGGTGGCTTCAATCTGGTTTTCGGTGGATGGCATATTGATAGCTATAACCATTTTCCACTTTTCATGAAATAAGTGTACTTTAGAGATTTCCTCGATGTAGGCGTTCCCTTAAATTTCTCAAAGGTTTAGTTAGCACTGATGATCGGTGCTAACTAAAATAAATAAAGTAAAATATATAAAGTAAAATAAATATAAAGTAAAAGGTATCGTCTGTCAAATGGGGCTTTGCCTGATTTATATGAATTCAGATAATTTTGTCCTTATTTCTTATTCGTAAATTATTATTGTCTAAGCAGTCAATAACTTCAAAAGGGCCTTTCCAAGAGGGGTCTAGCTTGTTAGACTTAGTATTGTTAATGATTTCTACTTTTTCTCCTGGTTTGTATAGGGGGTGTTTGTGAGTGATATTTTCTTCAAGTCTTTTCTTCGTTTTTTCTGTTTCTATTTCTATTCTTTCTCTAGCCCTTCGTAGGTTTTCGTCGTGCTTCTTTTTCCACTTTCTCACTAGCTCCGGATACGTCAGGGTTGGTGAAATGCTACCGATTATGGTATGTTAGCTTCTCTTCCAAACATAAGTTCAAAGGGTGAAAATCATGTTGTTTGGTTCTTCATTGTGTTAATTTCAAAGTTAATAAATTTCAAATTGTCATCCCATTCATTGTTTCTTTCTGAAATGCTTGTTTTGGTTAGGTCTTCTAGGGTGGAGTGCAATCTTTCGATGTTTCCGTTGGACTGCGGATGAAAAGCTCTTGTTTCTACATGAGTCATGTTGAGGTTAGTCATTCTTCAAACTGTTGCATCATTTCTGATAGAAAGTTTTGTCCCTGGTCTGTTAGGATTGATTTGGGTGCTCGGAAGATGAAGATGTAGTGATCGAGAAGCTCTTCTATTATTGAACTAGTTGTCTGAATAGCCATCGGGATTAACATCGTATAGCGGGTTAATCTATCTTGTAGGCTAAAAATATATTTGTTACCTTTCACAATTTCGGGTGATGGTCCGTATATATCTAGGGCTATTTTTTCATTGGGTTCCAGAGGAATTTCTGGTATAATTCCCTCAGCTTGGTTCTTGATTCTTGTAGTTTTTTGGAGTTGACAGATGGGGCATGTTTTGATGTACTTTTCAATGTCTTCATCCATACCTATCCATTGTCCTATTTTCTTCGCTTTTTCAATAGTATTCTTTTCCCCAAGATGTTCCGCAGTGGGGATACAAGTTAGATAGGTATTCCATCATCTCCTGTATCAGTTATTTTTCTATTGGTGCAAATAGTGTTTCGATGAATATGGATCTTATCAATGTCAGTGTTTTGCTCATAGTTTCATTGATGAACCGGCCTAGTTTCTGTAACCAATCCTCTTCATTATATTTTGGTATGTATTCTTTATTTATTACATTCCAGAGTTTTCCGAGGGCGTTGGGTTTTGTTTTTAATTTTCCTTGCGTTGGGTTCAATCGCCATGTCATAAAATCATTGTAAAGTTGATTTTGTTGAAGTGTTTCGGATCCAGATGAATTATTGGGATCGTCGTTGCTTTCTACTGATCCGCACATTCTTCTGACTGGGATTTCAAATTTTTTTGTAGTATATTGTCCTGGATGATAGTGGGGCTTTTAACGGGTGTACCCAAAATTTCGCTATCTGATAGCTCATCGTCAATAGTTAAATCTATTCCGTCTAGTGCTTATTTTAAAATCTCGCTGATGTGGATTGGGAATAGTCTGGATAAGCAGAATGCTACTTTGTTCTCCTTTTCTGTAAAATATTCTATTTCACATATTCAATTCACGAAATTTTAGGGCTACTGGGTAGACGAAACTTATCCAGAAAGGTTGTTAGGCCTTGTGTCAAATGTTTCAAGGTAAATCCAAGAAGAGTAGCACCTATGATGGATTTCCGATCTGACGGCTGATGCATTTATCGCGACATTTACAAGATTGGCTTCAAGACATGGACAACCTGCTCCTGTGTACTCTTACAATGGAATTTGTCTCGTGAGTGCCAACAATGAGCTTGATCAACTGGGTAGATTTCTTCTTGACAAATATGAAAATCTTTCAGAAACAATTGAAAATATGGGGATCTCTCGGCACTTTATTCCAGCTTATTCTCCTCACATTAGTGGAATTTGGGAAGCTGGAGTGAAGACCCTCAACCCACTCTCTTCCGATCCTAGTGATCTATCTCCATTCAATCCTGCTCACTCTTTGATTAGAAGGCCAGTTAGTGCTGTTGCGGATCCAGACTTGACGCACCTACCAGAGAATCGACTTTCCAGATAGCAATTGGTTCAACTCTTGCAGCAGCACTTTTGCAAGAGATGGGCCCAGAACACATGTCCAAACTTCAACCACGTTTCGAATGGAATACTCCGCATCCTGAAATTAAGAAAAATACTCTTCTTTTGCTCAAAGACAAAGATCTTCCTCCACTGAGATGTAAACTTAGGAGAATCGTTGAGCTTCATCCAGGAAATGATGATATTTCCTGCGCTGCTACCATCGGAACAAGTACAGGCACATTACAACGTGCACTTGCAGTTGTGTGTCCTTTGCCTATCGATTGAGAACTGTTTTAAGAAAATTATTTCTCTCTCTCATTTTATTTTTTTTATGAAGTTGTTGTTAGTCTATTCACTAAAAATGTGACTGTAAGTCTCCCAAAACTAGCTGTTTTGAATCCGCTTCAGAATCTTTCAAATGTTGGTTATAAAGGATTTATTGTGTTGATTCCATGCTTTAGATTAATAATTTGTAATCAAGGATACGTACATTTCTACAAATGTCGTGTAACTGTCTGGCATTCTTATTGGAAGTAGAATCTTTCAATGCCGGGGGGGGGGGGGGTGCATGTTTGATTCACATATTTGAATTTAAATAAGTACTTGCGGTCAAGGTAAAAGAATAATTCTGCTAGGAGATATGAACGGAAGGGTCGGGGTTCAACGTCAGGATACAGATACAGAAAGGGTGCTAGGAGAGTTTGGGGTTCCAACAAGAAAAAATTATAACAGGGAAAAATCAGTTAGCTTGTGCTTGGAAAAAGGCCTATTCCTTACAAATACATGGTGTCGACATAATATGATCCACACGTACACTTGGTGTGAAGGAAATAATTGCAGTATAATTTACTTCGTTATTGCGGATGAAAAACTGAAAGAAATTGTAAAAGATAGGAGAAGGGATAGGGATGGAGAAGAAATAGAACAAACAAAAAACGAAACAAACGCGACTCAAGATTGAAAATTCACAGAAACTGGAAGTGCGAATAGATTTTCAGAATAAGATAAACGAACGCATAGATAAGGCAACTTGAGAAGCGTTTAGAAGCAATAAAGATATAGATGGCGCTTGGACTGTGTAACGGCATATCATTGTTAAAACTGCGACCGAAGTGTGTGGTACGGCGTTTGTAGAAGGAAAGTCTGGTGATGCATGATGGCATGATGAAATTGAGGCAGACCGACAAGAAAAGGAAGAACTGTACGAGAGAACACTGAATATTACAGGTTTTAGCGATGAGGAGATAAATAGGCTCAAAAATGATTAAAGACACTAAAATAGGAAAGTTAAACGACTAATTAAAGAACATAAAGATCAAATAAAAACAGAAGAAGAAAAGAAAATACAAAACGACTCTGAAGGAAGCAAGAAACTATTATTCAATGGAATGAAGGAAAGTAAAAGTACAAAGTTTGACAGCATGAGAAACAGCAAAGGTGAAGATATAGGGCAACAAAACATTTTTATTATATTTCTGCAAATCAACTTTTATTTTATTTCAGTTTTGTTCTATTCTTTTTTTGAATTACTTTTTTTAATCAACATGAAATACTCAATTTAATAAAAGAAATTAAATTTTTTAAATGTGTGTGCATTGAAGGAAATTAAAAATTATTTCAACTTTTTTATTAGATTTAGTAATTTACGTTCATTGGATTTTTTTTTAACAGAACAACTAATAAAGTTTTCTTATTTTAAAGAATTTTTCAAAACTCGAAGAAAAATTTGTTTCAGCTTGGAGAACTTGTATAAGTTTAAACTGAATTTCTCTTCAAATTTTTGAAAAATCCATCGACAAGGGAAAACTGCCTTGAAACCCTCCAGATGCTTTTCAAAAGAATTTAAATAATGTTTTCAAATCTTTTGAAATCTTTTTGAATATTCTCATAAAATTAATTATGAGAAGGAATCGTTTTATATTTTCCAAGAAATCTAAAAAATTGCAATTCTCTTGATTCCCTTCGAAATTCTCAAAAAGCTTTTGGATTTTTTTTCAAAAGAATTCTTCAAAAATATCTCAAAAGTAAACAAAATTGCCTTGGTAAATATTTCACAATATTTTTTGACAATTATAAAAATCTTAAAAAATTTTTTAAAAATATTTTCTTCAAGTAAATTAAAAAAAGTCATTAAAAATTCTCCTGAGAATTAAAAAAAAGTAATTCTCTTCAAATTTTTTTAAAATTCATCGAAAAACACAAAACTATAACAGAATAGGTGAATCCTTAAACAAAAAGTTTATTTTTTATCCACTTGTATTTTTAACCTGAAAAAATAAAAAATTTTCCAAAAGAGGCGAATTTTCTACAGAATAGTTGAATCTTTTTGAATTCAAAATATTAATTTTCGCCAAAAATCAATTTTTAACCAAACAGTTGATTTTTGAACCGAAAGGATGAATTTTCTACTCAGGGTTTTTTTTTATTTTCAACAAAATAGTTAAATTTTCAAACTAAGACAACAACTTTGAACTAGAATGATGAATCTGCGACTCAAAAAAAAAATTAATTAAATTTTTTAAGAGAATTTTTCAATAAAATACTTGAATTCTCAGCCAAAACAGATTAAATTTCAACCGAAAACTTGTGTTTTTAACAAACAAACAAAAAATCTGCATGAACCGATGAATTGTTATACCAGAAAGATATTGTCAACAAAATAGTCCAATTTTTGACCAAAACAGGTTTTTCAGACAAAAAAGAATAAAAATAACAAAATCATAATTTAGGGGAAAAAATAAAATAATCTTAAGTTTCTAAGTATCATTCAAACAGACTTGAATTATTCCTAGAATTTTGATTGAATCTTTCAAAACTAAAACAATTGCCCTAAAAATGTTCAAGATATTTTGTTGAGAATTAAAAAATCTTTTGAAATGTTTTGAAATCTTTTCAAATATTTTTATGGAATTAATTTTTTTGAATAAAATATCATTTTAAACTTTCTTAGGAATCTTGAACAAAAGTTATTCTCTTGGAATCTTTCAAAATTCTTAAAAAGATTCTAATTTTCTTTCATCGAAAGCTTAAAAAATCTACATTTTGTTGTTGATTCTTTTCTAAATCTTTTTTTCTTAGTTAAAAGGAACACTATTTGGTTTCAAATTAATTTCTTTTGGTGGCAAATTAATATTTTTTGTTGAAAATAGAACTATTTTGTTACAAATTAATTTCATTAGTTGAAGATTCAACATTTAAGTGAAAAAATTATTTCTTCGGTTTAAAATAAATAAATATTGTGTTGAGGATTCGTTTTTTATTAATAATAAATTCTTTCCGTAACAATTCACTATTGCATTTTTTATTATTTCTTAATAGCAAAGTCTGTAAATTAAAAAGATATTTATAATTGTTGAACTAACGTGAACTTTTTTGGAATTTTCAAATAAAACCATATGATTTTTTAAACAAAAAAAATCCCATAAGTGAAATAATGGGTTTTACAAGTTTTTGACGCAATTTACAATTTTTTCAGTTTTTTAAAAGCAAATTGTTCCAAAGACATGAAATACTGAAAAACAGAGATTTATATAAATTGTGTGAACAATTTATTATTATTTTTAGTGATTTTCTCTTAGAATATGATTAAAAAGTTACGGGTCTGACCGAATTTTTCAACTTGTTTCCAACTTTTTAGTTAGACTTAGGCAATGATAAATTAAATTCGCCAAAAATAATTGTTTAAACTATTTAATATTATTTAAAAAAAATATTCCCTTAGAAAAATGCCCGAAATTTGCAGTTTTTTCTCAAACTTTCGACTTTTTGTCCACTTTTGATTTACTGTGAGATAATAATTTATTTAAATCATCAAACATAATCGCTTAAACAATTTCTTATTATTTTTAATAATATTATCTTCAGATAATGTTAGAGAGTTGCAGTTTTTTCTGGAAGTTTCCACTTTTGTCCAAGTTTTTTATTAAGAGCGAGGTAATAATTAATGCAGTTTAGCAAATATATTTGTTTAAACAAATTTCTTTTGTTTGTTTGAAAAATTAACTATTTATTTAAAATAAATTTCTTGTACAAAAAATCCAACTACTCGGTTAAAAGTTAAACTGGCTGGTAAAAAGTCATTTCACTGGTAAAATTACGTCTTTGATTGAGAATTTAGCTATGACATTCAATTTATCATTTTTGGGGAAAAATTCAACTGTTTTAATGAAAAATTATTATTTCTAAGAGGAAATCGTATAAAATTTGTATTCGTTTATACAAAATCATCCATACAAACCAGCGTCATAACTTTGTATTTTTGACATTTTTGACCAACGATTCTATTTTTATCCGTCGAAAATGCTTTTCAAAAAATTAAAAATTCCATTTCCCAGCAAAACTGTACAAGATATGAAAAAAAAATATTGCAAAAAAATGGTTCATCTCGAAAAGACGAAGAAATTTTCTGAGACTTTTCTTCATGAGGCCCATATTTTTTGTTTTATTCGTGAAAAATATGATCAAGAATAAACATTTCAATTTTGCGTTAAAAACTATGCAAGATGCAGAAGAAATAAAGAAAAAAATTGTTCAGCCAAAAAAGGTGAACTTTGTGGTTTAAAATTTTCAGATAGGACGCACAGTTTTGGTTTTAATCGTAAATAATATGATAGAAAATGAAAATTCATAGAAAAACGATACAAGCTACAATAACATGTTCAATAAAAACATTGCTCACCCAAATAAGACATTAATATCAAACCAAAAATATGATTTTTTGACAAAATAGTGGAATTTTCAATCCAAAACATGAATTTTCTCTCAACAAAAAAAAAACGAATTTTCAACTCCATAGTTTTTTTTCAAATAAAGGAATGAATTCCTAACAAAAAATAATAAAAAAGTTACATTTCTACAAGACAGTTAATTTTTTAACGAGAAAATTACATTTCTATCAAAGAAGATAAGTTTTCCACAAAAAATGGAATAGTGAAAATGAATTTTTAACTAAAATGATGAATCTGCAACTAAAAAAAATTATTTTTCAACCAAATTCATGAATTTTTCACTAAAAAGATACATTTTCCAAGAAAAAATAGAATAGTTAAATTTTCGCTTAGTAATATCAATTCTTAACCAAAAAAGAAACGAATTTTTAAAAAAATGGTCACATTTTGAACCAAAAACAGGAAGTTTCTGCTAATCAGAGAACTCTTCTACCAAAAAAGACTTTTAACAAAGAGTTAAATTTTCAACCTAAAACAGATAAACTTGCAGTAAAAAAATAAACTTTTAACTACATTTAAATAAATTTTGAACAAAATAGTATAATTTTCAACTAAGAACGATACATTTCTATCAAAAAAGATCAATTTTCGACAAAAAGTGGAAGAGTTACATTTTTAGTTAAAAAAATTAATTCTAAATAGGGAAAAAGTAATTTTTCACCAAATAATTGAATTTTTAAAAAGAATATTTAACCAAAGATAGGAATTATTCACCAAGAAGATTAAATATTCTCTCACAAAATTCAAAATTCAATAAAATACAATAGAATTTTGAAAAAAAACAACGAATTTTCAACAAGTAACAAATTCTATCAAAATAGATGAATTTATAACAAAGTACACGAATTTTCAGACAAATTTTTGAATTTGTGAAGGAATTTTCAATCAAAAAAATCAATTTCCAACAAAATAGTTTACTTTTTAACCAAACAGAATAAATTCTAACAAGGTTGTTTATAATCAGGGACCATTTCACTGGTGTATCTTTTTACATTAGACGTAGTCATTGTGGTAAATAATGAAGAAATCTCTGCGGCATACATAAACACGTGAAACACATTCAAAAATTCATATCAACTACAGCTGCGGAAATTCTTTACAAATCAGTTCTTTGTTTGAAGCACAATGAAGAATTTTATTTTGACTCTAATGCTCTTTGCATTTATATTTCTTAATTCTGTTCGTAAGTATAAAATAACACAATAAAAACAAATTAATCATATATTAAAATATCTCACATCAAGATAATGCCTATATTCGAAATTTATTTGTTTGTTTGTTTAAAATAGCTGAAACATATGTTATCATTGTATACGTGGCTTGTACATCTTCTGCGTAATTATGTATTCTCAGACATATTGTCTCATTAATTGTTGTGAAATGATTCGTTATGCATTATTTGTTATGCCATTTTGCTATAAAACCAATTTAAATGCATTATTACGCGGATTTTTGAGCGGTTTGCCACGCCGACTTTTTAACCTGGGAGGCCAACATATGTTACACTAGACAGTAATATGCGCGTGCCTTATCGATTATAATTTAGAAAACATTATAAATATAAGTATATATTTATCTATTTATAAAATTTATTTAAATCCAATCTAAATGCATTGCCACTCGGATTTTTAAGTGGAATGCCAAGTCGACTTTTTATCCTGGTATACTAACATATGTTACCCTAGACCATAATGTGCACGTGTCGAATCGATTATTATTATTGAGAAAACATTATATATAAGTTTATATATATATATATATATATTCATTTATAACATTTTTTTAAATTTAATTCGAATGCACTACCACGTGGATTTTCAAGTGGATTGCCACGTCGACTTTTTAACCTGGGATGCTAACATATGTTACACTACACAGTTATATGCACGTGCCTTATCGATTATTATTTAGGAAACATTATATATAAGTACATATATATATATATATATATATATTTATTTATTCATTTATAAAATTTGTTTAAATCCGAACTAAATCATTGCGATTCGGATTTTTGAGTGGATTGCTACGTCGACTTTTTATCCCGGGATGCTAACATATGTTACACTGGAGCCTAATGTACACGTGTCTAATCGATTGTTATTTAAAGAATATTATATCATCATATATACTTCATTCAATTTTTTTTATATATCCAATCTAAATGCGTTATCACCCGGATTTTTGAGTAGATTGCCATGTCGAATTTTTATCCTGAGATGCTAACATATGTTAGACTAGACAGTAATATGCGCGTGCCTTATCGATTATTATTTAGGAAACATTATACATATATAAGTATATATATATTTATTTATTTATTTATAAAATTTGTTTAAATCCAATCTAAATGCATTGCCACTCGGATTTTTGAGTGGATTGCCACGTCGACTCTTTCACTTGGGATGCTGACATATGTTCAGAGCTGGGTACAAAATACCTCAGTTACATTGCTGAAATACATCTATTTCAGCACCATGGAGTTGAAATACATCACAGGAAAAATACAACTCAGCTGATGTAGTTCAAATACATCTACATAATACATTTGAGTATTTTGAAATATTATTTGAAATACACGTAAGAATTGTATTTTGTAGTTGAGGTATTTTGTGTATTTTCTTGAAAATACTTTCTAATATCAGCATATAAAAATTATATTACAAATCCCTAGAGAGTATAATAAGTCTAGGAATTTCATGTTTAAAGAGAGGGAGTACAAAAGAGTGAGAAAGAGCGGTGGACAGCGTTTCCAGGTGGGGGGGGGGGCAGTAGAGTCCTGGAGTACGTAGAGATGCGCTGTAGAGATCTGTGAAGGATAAAGCTGCGCAGTACACGATTGTGGTAAATTAAACTGCACAGTAATCATGCAGTGTTCAGAGCTGCGCAGTACACACATATTGTACATGAAACTGTGTAATACATATATACGATCTGTAGGGATGCGCAGTAGGTATTTATGGAAAATAGGGATGCGGAGTAGGTACTTATGGGACATAGAGTTATGCAGCACACTTTTGTGGTAAGCTAGGCTGCGCAGTAGAGTCCTGAAGTGCTCGGGGCTGCGCAATAGAGACATATGGTGCATAAGACTGCGCAGTAGATACATAAGATATGTAGGTATACGCAGTAGGTATTCATAGAAAATAGAGATGCGCAGTAGACATTTATAAAACGTACAACGGCGCAGTATGCTTTTGTGGTAAGCAAGGATGCGTAGTAGAGTGCTGCAGTGCGAAGGGCTACACTGTAGAGATTTACAATATGTAAGGATGCGTAGCTGAATTTGGTAGTGCTTAGAGTTGCGCATTATATACATATTGTACATAAGGCTGTGCAGTAGAGACCTAAAATATGTAAGGTTGCACTTGCGAGATGGATGCAGAAAGCTGTCATCCTTGGATCGCTTCGTGTCCTCAAGACACACGAGGGTTTCTCCGGCCTGTCTTTGTGATTTCGTCATGCCCTGTGACCACCCAATCTCACGGTTGTGAGGCGTGGCCATAGGTGTGGTTTACCGCTGTTCTACTGGGGGCTATTGACATTTTTTAGATGGCAGTTGCTCTTAGTGGGACCCTGCGGTGGTTGTTTAACTCTTTTTTTCAAATTATATATATATATATATATATATATATATATATATA
>CAKNXH010061518.1:34104-46393 GCA_932178445.1 Andricus quercusramuli
ATATTAATCTCAAAATTCTATCATCATGTCATTTATTGGGGCCAATCACAAATTTTTGGAATTCGTCCGAAAAATTCGTTCTCAAAAAATGCCTATGTTTTTTTCACAGAATCGATGTATCGACAACGTCCACAGATTGAAACAGTAATCATTCAGAGAACAAGATATATAGTTGGTCCACTTCGAGGAGGTAACTAAAAATCTAAAACGTCTATTCTCATCACCTTGAACCCCCTTGTTTATGTCCATAGTTAGGTCTAGAGATCTAGTTCTTCTAGTTTTTATATAATATATGTCAGAAATGGAAGGCTAATTTCCAATATTATTCTACGAAGAGGCCTAATTTTTTTTGCAGAACTAACACTCAGAATATTTTATGGAATAGATAACTCAGATTTTTGGTTGTCGTTCAAATAATCAGCACTTTTTCTCAATTCGAAAAATACGACATGAAGGGATACTTGGCAAGACATTTATTGTTGATTTCCCTAATTATTTATATTTATCATGGACAAATATATAGTCAAACTGTGAATTTGTTTATAAATTTGCTCAAATAATCAACAGTTCATTGTAACATACTGAAGCTATTTTTGTTCATAACAATTATTCTCATAATTGTCAAACAGCGGCTTTTCTTGAATGCTCGCAATCAGACATCAATTTCTCTCATATTTTATATGGAAAATATATATTCCAAACAAACAATATTTTTGAATTTTTCTTTTCACGAAGAAACCATTAATTTTCAACCAAACAGTTGTATTAACCACCAAACATTCGAAAATTCATATTTGCAAGTTCAGAAGTCAACGGTTTTCTAAATTAATCGACTCTTTAGCTTGAATACTCAACCACTTTCGTTCAAAATTCATCTCTTTTAGTGAAGATTTATTCTTGTTTTGGTTGAAAATTTTATTATTCGGTTGAAAAAGCAATATACTTCGACTTGAAATCGTAAGAATTTCATATTAAATTCAATGTGGTACCTACACGTCAATTGTATTAAAAATAATTTATTTCCTTATTTTCTTGAAAAATCATCCTATTGTCCCTGTTGAAGCTTTAAGTGATGATCTGTGACGAAGAAGGGGAGAAGTGAAAAGTCTTCGAAATAGCCTAGCATAGTTTTTGAACAGCATTCATAACACAATGTTCAATGCAATAGTACAGTTATTATTAGACTCGCAATTTAGTACATTTTAGTATTTCTAAGTTAATAGAGTTTTTGATTTTTTAAATAATTAATTAATGTACTTTTATTACAGAAATCGATCGAGCCTTACCTTTTGAGGGTGATCTTATGTATCGCCAACATGATCTTTTACGTTTGTGTAGATTCGAAAAAAACACTCAAGAATCTTCAGATGACCCGTTTATATGTATGCGTGAAGGTAAGTCAAAAATATACATATCGTTTTCTTTTTCATATTACAGATTTCTGACTAAAATGCCCCTGGGTTCTTCATAGAATATTTTTTATACTGAATGCTTTCTGAATTCTTCAGGTAAAGAAGTCCATCCTATGCAGGATAATATACTATTCTCGCTCGGTCGTCAAGCTTTCACTGGAATCTATAAGCCTCTTTTTCAAGGATTTCGTCCGATTCATAAATTGGGGTAGGCGCATGCACTTCCTCCACCAGCCGGTAATTTGAATACTTAAATACAATATAAGCCGAATGCATTATAGAATTGTGTATAAGTCGTCTAGTTTTCTCTCAATCAGGGATTTAATCAGTGAAATCTCGCTCACTGAAATCGACTCCAGATTTCCGTGCGAAGAATATAAAAATTAGTCAAAGACGGCGCCGCGCGACTACAAAATGGAGTTTCGTAGTTTATTAAGACTTTAATTAAGTCGTTCAAGTCTCCTGCTTCCATACTTTCCCGCCTCTACGTTCCTTTCTCCTCCCTTACGTTCAGATCCCCGCACTTCACTAATCGATTCACAAAGTTCTTCCTCTTCTTCCTCCTCTCCTCATTTCCCCAGCTTACACTCTCAACTAGACTTTACCAATAGCACTGTGAAGACTACAAATCTCTTTTTTTATGGTCAGTAATACTTGAGA
The DNA here is from genome assembly GCA_932178445.1 of Andricus quercusramuli. Classification (NCBI taxonomy): domain Eukaryota; kingdom Metazoa; phylum Arthropoda; class Insecta; order Hymenoptera; family Cynipidae; genus Andricus; species Andricus quercusramuli. Next base: position 36,177 of record CAKNXH010061518.1, read on the forward strand.
CTGTTTTTTAAGTCTTATTCCATACCTGATATCAGCCTGAAATTGCTATCATTGTAGGCTTACATATATAATAGATTTAATCCTTTGGCGCCCCGCACTCCCGGTTTCTCTAATATAGACTTTACCACAAGAGCAATGGCAGTTGTCCCATTTTCGTAGGTAGTTTAAATATGATTTGGATGTTGTGTTTGTTGAGAATTGTTCCTATTTATTCTGCGTTCACGTAATCGTTCTGTATTGGGATTTGTTTGACGTTCTGTAATTTCTTTTGTAAGTTATCTTTATCTGTCATGGAGATAGCTCTATATACAAGGGAGTTGGTGACCGATTGCTTTTGAGATGGGTGGAGGTGGGAAGAGGCATGTAGGAATCTGTATGTATGCATTTTCTGTGAACATCATGTCCTAATGTGTTATCAGATCTTTTTTAAACTAGTACATCCAAAAAAGGAAATTTTCCGTTTTGTTCAATTTCCATGGTCAACTGGATATCAGGGTGTAATCGATTGATGAAGTTAAAAAGCTTGTATAGTTCATCTAGTCCATGTCTCCAGATGACAAATGTGTCGTGAATGTAACGGCACCAAACTTCTGGTTTGAACTTGGATTGGTTCAAGATTTTAGTTTTTAGGCGTTCCATAAGATGTTGGCTATTACAGGTAAGATTGAAGATCCCATTGCTTCTCCTGAGGTTTGTTCGTAGAATTCGTTCGTAGCATTCGTAGCTTACATATAGGTTTTGCACCACTAGTGAAGACTAATACCTAATTTTCATAAGTTTTAAGATATATTCTCCATTGGTTTAGAATAATATCTGATATAATACTGGTTTCTGCTTGCCAACAGGTCGACATAACCGAGATCGACTGTCCGCGTCAATGGTCAACATAGTACGAGAAGGATGTTGCACTCAGCCCTTGACGAAAAATAAAAACCTATTACACAATGTTAAATTAATGTATACTAAATACAAAGATTTATCATGGACACAGATTTTCTTTTACAACTTCATTATAATCACTTGTTTTACATCGCCTTCTAAATCTTCAATAGATCTTTTGTTCGCGAGCAGCAATCTTCTAGTAATGAACGTAGGAGTGACGAAAATTCCTACTATCGGCGAGAAAATTTGATTACTCTGGTTTTGATGTCAGAAAAATGAATGAAGGAAAAATGGTAGCTTGATGAGTTAATGGCCGCTTTAAAGCATAAAGTGTTGCATGTATATGAGCTTGAAACCAATAAGTCAGAAAAATTGCACAGTGAATCTTCGGGAATTGTTCCTTATTGAAAAAATAATAAGAATTACATACAAATCAAATCACTTTTCTGGTCTTTCACGTTGCAAAAAATTACCACAATGGGTCAAGAAATCTATAAAACGAATTTTCGAGTTTGGACAGACAACGAAATTTCAGATTTTTATAGTACAAACAAAATCTGAATGAAACCGCGTGAAACTCCACTGTTGAACTTAGAATTTAAATTTTCAGATTCAGCTTAAATTAAGACCCTTTTCTGGTTTTCAAATATAAAAAAAATATTACATCAATGAGTGAAACAAAAATTATAAGCCCAATTTTTGAGTGTCAGAGAACAGCGAAATTTCATATTGTTAAAATAGAGCCAAATTTGAATAACACTGAACCTGGAAAAATACGGTAAAATGCCTAGAATTCGTAAGCAGATCCGGGAAATCTGCAGACATAAATTCAAATTTTTATTTTCTGCGTTGAACAATTATTATTAAATTATACGTTTTATTATTAAAAAATTGTGACGAATTTAACTCCATCTATTTATTACCGGCCAATCTGAAATATCAATGATTCAGGGCTTTCTATTTGAATCGATTCAATTTCAAATTGTTTAGTTTTGAATGCTCAAATTATAATTTCTCATTTTGAACAAACAGTCAAATATTGCTAAATATTGAAAAAATTTAAGCTTAGAGATTTTATAATAACGCATTTTAAATTCAACGACTTCATAATTGAAAAAGTTGACAAGTGAACTTAACATTTAACAAAAGTTGAAATAGGAGTTATGTGAAATTGCGTTCATATCATGTGATGAATAAAATTAATATTTTAATGAATAAATAGATTCATCTACTAAAAACTTGCGAAATTCTCGGCCTAGCGGCTACCATATTTTTCAATTCGAAACAATAGCTCGAAGCTCTCCAACGTTTGAATGTAAACATTAAGGTTACCTAAAGATTATCATATGTATAATTCTCTTTTGAATGTTATACGAAGTGACGCACCTGCAGAGGCATATGTTTACCCGATTTAATTTTGCGTACAAATAATTTTTCTGGACTAATGAAGATTTGCCTCTGATAACTTTTATCTGAAACATTTCGCTGTTCCCAACCACAATTCCGAGCTAACACCCATTATTTAAATATTATCGCAAATTTGAACTTCATTCGACCTTGCCATGACCATTATAAAAATAACATTTTGAACGTAAAATTTCCCACTCTTTACAAATCTTGGGTCAAAAGTAGGGGTCCCCATTCTAAATTATCACGTTTATTATTACACAGATGGTTCTGAATTCCCGGACACATTCGTTGTCATACACATTCGTGTATCCACTACAACTTGACCTTGAACTCAAATTAAAAATTTTAGAACATGCTTCTATTTTCACTGCAGAAGCAATAGCGATTAATTAGAAAATTCAAAATATTCTAGACTACAGTTTTCCTTTCTCTGTAATTTTTTCCGATTCTAAAAGCGTTTTAGAAGCTCATGAGAAATTCAATGCTACTTCTACTACATCCTATTTTATCGATGAAATTCGGAATATTCTTTTCACCGTCAAATGTAAAGGCCCTGGTGTGGATCCCTGGCCATAGGGGCATTCTAGACAACGAAAACGCTGACAAACTTGCTAAATTTGCAACAACAGACGGTATTTTTCAAAATATTAAACTTCCACATACCGATGTCTGGTCTGTGATCCTCCCTCAACACCTAAACAATGTTTTGGAGGTTTGGAGGAGGGTTTAGGATTCTGGGAAGATAGGCTTATATTATTTCAAGAACTTTTTCAATCCAAACAAGGTTGGTAAACCTTGGTTCCACAAATCAAAACTAGATACAAGATCAATTGTCGTTTTATCTAGACTGACCTGTAACCACTACAATCTACCTGCAAGCCTGGCAAGGAAAAAATTCATCGAGAGAGACGATTACGCTTTTTGTGGCTTTTCTGATGGGGACATCAATTATGTTCTATGGGTTTTCCCCAATTCTACAGAATTCAGGAGAAATCTATAATCTTCTATCATCAAAAATGCATGCCTTCCACCAAGTAAATTAACTTCTCTCCTTTTCCAATTTCCTAAAATTAACGATTTATTGATTTAAACATTTTTCTTTTATTTTTGAATCTTTATAATTCCTACTTACTGTCAATAAATCCGTTCAATTTGTTCTCAGCATATTCAAAATTTCGCGCCATTTCTGAATGCACAAAAAGCCACATTTTACTTTCAAAAGCAACTACTTGTTGCAACGGCATCTGCCGTTATGAGAATTATAGTTTCAGGTCGCTAAGACCCTTTTACTAGATACTCTCTAGAATAGTAATTTCTCGAATGGAAAAGTTCCAAGAGCCTAAAACAAATTAGAATACGCAAGAAATGAGCAATTATTAAGATGATTAATACTGATAAATGAATATCAATGAAAATTATAGGTTTATTTTATGTGAGAGAACTAAGATTCAATTATAGTAACGAATTTCAATTTAGTTATGTACTCGTTATAGTACTGCGCAGTTTCGCTATCTAAAGTGAATTTAAGGTTATAAACTCGAGACCTTGAGCTATTTTTAGTATCGCTAATGTGTCATGGCGCCAGCCAGACGCCATAAAAACGACGTGACGTCAGCATTCCGATTGGATAAACGCTAAAAGTAGGGATAAATCCCGCCTTAAACGAGCTTTTAAATATAGATGCAGAGCACGAAAACGGCATAATATTGTATCTCGGCGCGCGCCTTTCCAAGCTTGAACCTGCGACTCATAGTATCTTTGACTATTGTACAAGTCTCGGACTTAGAAACTTTTTAGAATCTCGGAGGTAACGTAACTTGTGTGTTTGTTCATCGAATATCAGCCACGACTACCATAACTAAATAATGAAACAATTGATTTTATCACGAAGACAAATTCAGTGTTCAGTGTCATCATTTATTTAAACCTGACCTATTTTCGCGGCTAGTGGTTTCAACCACTCAACGACAGGTAACGAATACACACCTTCGACGTATCAGTGCGCTGTTCCAACGGACATAAATCGATATCAGCGCCTGAGACGTAACACTCTTACGTCCCTGGTAGGGTGAGTGGAGTGTGAGGGTGGAAGACGAGGAGGTGAGTAGGGTTGTGTGGGGTGAATTGGGGCGGGAAAAAGTAATCTTGAGCGTAGGGGTGAGGTGGGATTTAAGTAAATTGGGAAAGTGAGGTTAGGTTAGCAAGGAATCAGGGGAATTTGTGGTCAGGAGTATTGGCTCTTCGAGGGTCAAGTGTGGTGCTCGAAAATTTGTGGGGGTGTTAAGTGAGAGAAAGGGGTGTCTGCAAGGGCTATGAGGAATTGAAAAAAAGGGAAATATAGGGAGAATTTGGCGGCAATAGACACAGCATTCTGCAGAGACATCTGGCGGTTGAGAAGGGTACTGCTTGGAGTGGTCCCAGTTACCGGCGGCAGAGCGGGAGGTGGGTAGTGAGTGTACGGGTAGTGAAGTTGACGGGGAGAAAATTTTCCACGTGCCACGACTGCCAACAGCCCGTGGCTCGGTGTCTAGTGGCGCGTCAGGGAGAGGGAGAGAGCGGCAAGGTGAGAACAAAGGAAGAGAGAACGTGAGGGAGAGAACTTCGAGCGCAAGTGACGGGGAGGATCTCTTGAAGAGGAAAAGAGACAGCCAAGAGAGCCCGGAGAAAAGCGTGGTAGAGAGCCCGTTTAAAAAAAGCAGGAGAACTAGAAGGACACCCCCTCCCCCCCGCAAAATGGAGGGAAATATGGAGAAGGAGGCGCTCGGTATGCTGATAGTCGAGATCAGGGGGTTGAGGGAGGAATTAAGAATTAGAGATGGGAAATAGGAAAAAGAGATGAAAGAGATGAGGGAGAAAGTAGAGGTGTTAGAGAGGGAAAGGAAAGAAAAAGATGCTAAAATGAAGCAGATGGAAGAGGAAAATAGGGTGTGGAAGGAAAGGACGGAAAAAAGGCTTGAAAAGATGGAGGGTAGGACGCAAATGGAAGTAGGAGGCGAAGGTGGGGGGAGCGAGATTGAAGGTATTTGGGAGAGGGTAGAAAAGATAATAGAAGAGAAAGTGGGAGAGCGTAGGAGTGAGAATGAAGAGAGGGCAGATAGGGAAAGGTTAAGGGCAATGGAGCTGAGAATGGAGAGAAAAGAGAAGGCAGACAGGAGGAATAATATTGTGGTCAAAGGGTTGAAGCTAAAGAGCGGGGAAAAAAGAGAGGGGGTGGAAGCGCTGCTACAGAGCATAGGGTGGGTTAAAGGCAGGATAGCGAAAGTTAAGTTGGAGGGGAGAAAAGACAAGGAAGTGGCGGTTGTGGAGATGGAGAGCTGAGAAGAAAAGTTTGGGGTAATGCGAAATAAAAATAGGATAAAGGATAAGGCAGTTTTCATCGATCACGATTTAACGACAAAGGAAAGGGATGTGCAGAGAATGCTGAACGACAGGGCTAGAAGGAAGAAGAGTGAAGGGAGATCGGTGAAGGTAGGATATCGGAAAATAAAAATAGACGAGAAAATGTGGGTGTGGGATGAGGAGAAAAATGTGTTGAAAGAAGTGCAGGGGAATTTGTTTCGTAGGCAGTAGGGGGGTTGGGGGTAAGGCAGGGTAGAGGAGTAGTGAAGGTTCTGTATTGGAATGTAGCAGGGGTAAAGAAGAAGGACGAGGAGTTCTGGCGTTATATCCAGGAATTCGACGTTGTGGGACTGGCAGAGACATGGGTAGGAAGAAAGGAATGGGATAGGATAGAGGCAAAGCTGCCAAGGGGGTATGGGTGGAGACTTCAGGAGGCGGTCAGAGTGGAGAAGAAAGGAAGGGCCAGTGGGGGAATTATAACCGGGGTGAGAGATGGATTAGAGGAAAAAGTTCATGGAGAGGAAGAGGTGGAGGGAGTGCAAATGAGGGAAATAAAAATAGGAGGCATAACCTGTAAGTTTGTTACAGTGTACAATAAGGAGGGAATGGAAAGAATTAAAGAAAGGGTGGAAGACCTGCTGGGCGAAAGAGAGGAGAGTATGGTGATAGTGGGTGGGGATTTTAATGCGAGGATGGGGAGCAAAGGGGGACTTTACACGGAAGGAGAGAGCTTTGAAAGGAAATCGAAGGATATGATAATAAATAAGAAGGGGGAGATTCTAAGGGACTGGATGGAGGATAGAGGCTGGGAGGTGGCGAATGGTATGGCAACGGGGGACGATGTAGGAGCATACACATACGTAAGTAAGGTGGGGTATCGGTGATAGATTATGTGACTATGAATATGCAAGGATGTGAGTGTGGTTATGAATATGTAAGGATGGGAGGAGACGGAAAAATTCACAGTAGAGGGACGGGTGGAATCAGACCATCAGCCATTGAGTCTATGGATAAGAGGTGAGGGTGACGGAAAACAAGGCGGAGAAGAAGTCTCGATAGGGTAGAGGGTGACCTGGACGAGGGAGGCGGTGGAGAAGTATCAAGAGGAGCTAGGAAAGGTACGCTTTGAAGGGGAGTCGGTGGAAGAGATATGGGAGGATCTGAAAGAGAAGGTGAAAGGGTGTGTGCAAAAGAAGGTATTTAGAAAGAAGAAGAAAGGAATGGTGAAGCCGTGGTGGGATAGGGAATGTAAAAAGATGAAAAGAAAGGTGAAGAGGAAGTACAAGAAGTGGAAAGAGGGTAATGCGAGGAGGGAGGAGTACGTTGAAATGAGGAAGGGGTTTAGAGTGATGTGTAAGAAGAAAGAACAGGAAAAGGAGAAAAAGCTGGAAGAGGAGTTAGCAAATGTTAAGACAGAGGGAGACGTTTGGAAGATAATAAATAGGTTTAGGAAATGGAGGGTGGGGGCAGCGAGAAGATAGGAAGTGAGGAATGGCGGGAATTTTTTAAAGAATCATTCCAGGGCTCAGATTCAAGGAAGACGGACGGGGGAAGTAGAAGAACGTGGGAGGCAGAGATGGAGGAGTTGAATGACGAAGAGATAGAGAAGCAGATAAGGAAGCTGAAAAGGTCAAAAGCAGCAGGGTTGGATGGGGTGGAGAACGAAGCATGGATGTTTAGTACACGAGAGGTGGAGAGAAGGGTTAATAGTGCCACTGTATAAGAAAGGAGATAGAGATTGGCAGGCAAATTATAGAGGGATCACGCTAATGAATAATAGATCGTAGGAGAGGTATGTAAAGTGGACCCTGGGGTTGGCAAGGAACACGCCTAAGTATATTGTCAGGAGGGAGACGGGGAGAACGAGTGTAGGGATTCTAGCAGGGAGCAGGGAGTGTAAATATGAGGAGAAATTTTTGGAAGAAGGGGGAAGCAGGCTGATTAGGGAGTGTTGGTGGGAGAAGGAGAACAGAAGAGGGGGTGGGAAGATGGAAGCAGAGAGGAAACGGTATTTTAGAATGAATGGACTGCAGATGGATGAAGTCAGAAGGAAGTACGAGGAAGGAAGGAAGGTTTATGACTTGGTTGAGAAAAACGGCATGGAGAGAGAGAGAAGACAAAAGGGGAAGAGAGAATAAGAGAGTCGAGGTTTAACGGGAACTATGTGTGGATTATGCCAAGGGCCAGAGCGCAATATTTATGTGAGAAAGGAGAGAAAGAAAGTCAGAAGCTTATAGCGAGGATGAGGTGTGGGTGCATGGAGGGTTTCAATGGGTTCTGGCTCTCTTGGGAGAAGAGGATGTGTGAACTGTGTGGAAAGGGGGATGCAAGAGTGGAGCACTGGTTGGAGGAGTGCGTGGAGGTGGAAAGAAGTGAGATAAGCATGAAGGCACTGTTGCATGAAAAGGGGGAAAAAGGGCAGTAGCATGGGTGGAGGGAGTGTTGGGTAAGATGGAGATGAAGAGAAGGAAGGAAGAAGAGGAATGGAGACGGAAAGATTGTAAATAGGAGAGAAAGTAGATATAAGTAACATGTAAATATTGTAAATAGTAGATACGCAGTAGGTATTAGAGCGAAAACAGAGGTTGGCAAGCGAGGCAGTGCGAAAGAGTAGGGACATGCGTGCGAGGAGAGGCGAAGCGAGGAAGGCAAGGAGATAAAAGCGTGCGACTTAGAGATAAGGAATGGATGGATGTTAGTCTTTAAGGGTTAGTTTTAAGAAAATTCTGTAAAAATGGAAGTGTAAGCAAGTCAATTTTTTAAGGCCAGCAGGCTGAAAAATAAACGTTTATCTATCTAGTAGAATTTCATTCTGTCGTATCCTGACGCTGATTCGTCGAAGAGTGGAATTGATGCCGTTGACTGATTGAAACCATAACCGGGGGATCAATAAGGTTTTGAAATTAAAACACAATTTGAACTGGCCATTTCACTAGTAAATTTTTCAACACATTAAGATTAAGTTATAAATCTTAAACTGTTTTGTACTATATGCACTTAATCCATTAGGCACTATAAACAATTTAGTTAGTTGTTCAACAATTTGCAGTTCGCAATTAATTCTATAATTTATCAATATCAGCAAGAACCGAACGCGACGACGCGCTTCGCGTTTAACAATTCAGACTTCCTATTTGCGGATTTCATGATGTCACACAAGCTCAAAATTAATCCGAGTCCAATTTTCAAAATGACAGGCGCAGGTTCAAAGTAATAATTGCAATTCAGAGATACAAACCTGATTAAAAACTCTTTTGCCTAACACTCTCACAAGTGGTTGAAGGTTATCATATCCAACCTGATTTACTATTTCCCGAGGTAAAACTCTTTGAATCCATCCGATAATCTTGTGACTCTTTATGAAATCTATTATAATACTCACCACAATTATGGTTGGAATTTCAAAAACAATTCCAAGAATCATTTTGTTTAGACGTATTGTATCGAGGGCAAATTCAATCTGAGAATGTTTTTCTACTATGTCGCCTACAAACTATCAACAGGAGGCAGAGACCCCAACTTATTTGAATAAGCTAATGAAATTAAGTTATCAAGAAATTTAACTTCATCGAACCAATCAACACTTTCAATTTTGATTCCATAAGAAGAATTCCCTTTTTATTTATAATCAATTGATTTTGGTTTAAAATTCATTCATGCGAATCCTTATTTCGTATTTTGTTTTATTCTTGGATTAAAATTTTTTTTGTATAGATTTCAAGGTTAGGTCTATGAATGCCAGCTGCGAATCTGTCATTAATTTAAATTATATTGGGTTGTACATAAACCTAATTATTTCTTTCAGAATATACATTTGTACAATGTCAAGTCCTACTAACTTATATAAATTTTCTTCTAATAAAGATTTTTTCTACAGGTTAAGAGAACCTATAATAAGTTCATCAATAACGAAACTGTGTATTCGGATAAGTATTTAAAATTTATTTATTATTGCTTTTCAATAATTCTCAAACAAGAACAATATAAGAAAGTAAATTCCAGATTTGATCGAGCTCTAGAGATCTTAATACACAACATTTTGAAAACGTTGATATTTCTGGAAATACAGATCTTCAAAAATCGACTGTTGTCTAAGCCGTGTAAGTCTATGGAATTTGTGCTTGTTTTTTTAGATCCCAGTTAACATAAAACCTATACTTCAAACTTTATAAACGCATTACAAGACAAATAGAAGCCTAAAAAGTAAAAAATTCAATAAAAAAAATCGTTAAACATTTTTTACAATACTACCAACAGTATTATCTTCATTTTGAAGGTGGTGGTAAAAATTATAGGTGTATATAACTGGTCAAAATTCATTTAAATTGATTATTTATTCATTTTTACCAGTAATCTACACCAATGATTTTTTACAGTCATCTTCAAATTATAATACCCTGGTCAACACTTGAACATCTTCTTAGAGTGTTATTTTTATACAAAATATTTAGTTTATTTGGATTTTGTAACTATTTATTACAATTAAGCCAGCGAGTCCTTATTTTTCCGAAACTTAATCTATTTCCGGGTTTATTTCACGGTTTTTAGTTTTAAGACCCACTTCCGGTTCGAATTTGGATATATCC
>CAKNXH010061519.1:0-97131 GCA_932178445.1 Andricus quercusramuli
CGCTCCCAGCGAAATCGCGGTAAAATTTCAGCTGTAACCACGTCTCAGGACCGTGAGATGGGTGGTTACAATCTGCGCGAATTCAATACGATGATCCAGCGAAAGTCTCGTGCACCCTGAGGACACGGAGCGACCCAAGGACGACCGCCTTCTGCATTCTCCCTGCAAGTGCCTCAGCATTTTGTTGACACGCAGGAATGCTTTTCAGGCTATTAACAAGTGAAACCTTGGCACCTCCATGAGCGCCAATGATCAGGACGATTAGCTTAACAGAATATTCCGGGTATAACCGTCGCAACTCCCTCATAAGGACCTTTCTTTCTTTCCTTTCTCCTTCGCTGTGACGTTTTTGTCCGCTGGTGCCGAAAATTCGATAACGAACATGGTTCGTTTCTTGAAGTCAAGAAGAACCATGTCAGGCCTCGAGTGCGCAAAAGAAACAATCGTCGAGAATATGAAGTTCCAATATATGCGGCACTTCTCATTTTCGACAATTGACTCTATTTCTCTAGGGGCGTTCAGCGGAGAGGTATTTGGGCTAATGCCGTAAGAGTGACAGAGATGGTAATAAAGCACTCTCAGTGCCGCATTGTGCCTTTGGATGTAGGTTGTTCCCGCATGAGCTGGACAACTAGATAGTATGTGTCCTAGATGCCCGGGGTGTTCATGACACGCTCTGCAGCTATCATCGGGAATATCTTGGCTCAAAATGTGGCGACTGTATGCTAGAGTGGAAATGACACCATCTTGACATGCCAAAATGAAGCCCTCGGTGCCCCACTTCAATCCGGGTGATCTAAGGAAAGCAAACGTCAGCTCATACGACATCGACTGATCTTCCAAATTTCTGTAGAAGATGCCGTGCATCTTCTTGTCGAGGAGCTCTTCGCGGAAGCTTTTCTCCTGTGCTTTCTTAATCCGGGCCTTCAGGAGTGAGTATTTAAGATGGATAAGATTTGATGCATTTCGCTCACCCGTGATATTGAAGTCAAGGCCGAGTGTTTCAGCAGCCTCTTCTGCTGCTTTGTAAAGAAACGCCCCTTTGCCTACTTCTTCGTGTTTCCTGACCACTTTAAGAAGAGGATCTTGTCCATTTGCGACAATATGTGCTGTACCCAGAATAATCCTGTTGTGAAGACATTCAAGATTCAGTATTCCACGAACACCTTGACGGCGTGGGATGTAAAGTCGTGGAACAGAAGACTTAAGGTGCATGCTTTTGTTCATGTGCATAACTTTTCGGGACCCGATGTCGAGGGATCTGAGCTCGTCCTTCGTCCATGGAACTACTCCAAATGAATAGAGTACTACTGGGACGGCAAGCATGTTCGTTGCAGATACTTTGTTCCTCGCCGACAGTTCGGAAGACCATATCTGTCGGAGGAGTCGTTTGTATCTGCATCGGAGAGTATCCTTTATAGATGTTACGTCCTGAATGCGGCTTTGTGGCACGCCCAGGTATGTGTAGGTTTCTCCAGCGCAAAGGTGTCGTATAGCGCTTCTGTCAACGAGTTCAGGATCTTCGAGGATGCCGTTCAGTTTTCCTTTCTTCAAATTAACCTTGGCGCATTTCTCTAACCCGAACTCCATTCTAATCTCTTGAGTGTACTCTGTGACAATTTTTAGCATATATATATATATATATATATATATATATATATATATATAATTAAAAAATACATAATGAAATATTATTTTCTATTATAAATAACGAACTCTCAAATGTGATATTTTTAAAATCAAATAAACTTTGTAACGAAGCTAAAATATTCTAACATTTGTATAGTCACTCTTAAAAAAAGACATTGGCGAATATTTTCATCTTTGGCAACACTCAAATTAATTGAGAATTATTTTTGGAATTCTTATAATAAATTGCGATTTAGAATCAGATTTTTGCCGATTCCCAAAGATTTGAAAAAAATGTCAATAATTTTACCAATATTATCAGATATTTTAAATATTTCGCAAAGATTTCACAAAGATTTCAATGATTTTCTAAGGAGTTCAAAGATTTCAAATAATTCGCAAAGATTTCGGATAGATTGAAAGTATTTCATCGTGCTCATCAAAAGTCCTTTATTTAAAAAAAATTATTGTATTTAAAAGTTCTTTATTTAATATAAAATGTGTACATTGCTGTGTCAGGAACAGACATTCCCTACACTACATAACATTTATAATTATTGAGGCTCCTGTTTCTTTATAGAAACTTTATCCTATCAGTCCTTAAATTATTTGTTTTGTGCTATTATATTTGGAAAATAATACTGTAAATTTCTGCTAAATTTATTGGGTGAAAAAGTGTAAAGTATTTCATAAAAAATTGAGATAGATTTCAAAGAGTGCACAAAGATTTAAATGATTTCCCAAACGATTGAAATATTTCGCAAAGATTTCGGATATATTTAAAAGATTTCAGTTAATTCACAAAATTTTCAGATAGATTTCAAAGAGTGCACAAAGATTTCAATGATTTCCCAAGGATTTTAGAAATATTTCAATAATTTTACAAATATTATGAAATATTTCAAATATTTCGCAAAGAAATTAATTACTACTAAAAAATTAAGAAAAATATGAATGAATAAAACATAAAATATTCTATACCATTAAGCCGTTTCCCTTTCGGCCAGCCTCTAGGGGTAGGCGTGACACTACCCGATTCGGGTAGTGTTTCTAGGTGGATAGTTTCTTGTAGTAAATAACTACAGGGGTGGGCTCACCACACCCACGACCGCCAACAGCAACGCAGTAGTATTATTCTCGAACGGTCACCCATCCAAGTACTAACCGCGCCCAACACTGCTTAACTTCAGTGATCTAACGGGAACTGGTGTTTCCAGCGTGGTATGGCCGTTGCCATAATTATAATAAAAATAGTTTATTGAATAAAAACTAATTTACTTTTGTTTTATCTTTAAATTGTCATTTAGATTTTTTAGTAAATATATAATTACCTACCTTTCCCAAAATAGTGCCATCGGGACCTTTTAGGATTTTCTCGTAGAGAATGTCTTCCTTTAAAAAATGTTTACTGCAAACGAACTGTCCAGCTTTCACGATGAAATTTTGCCGAATTAAAGCTTTTTGCCATAAAGCTATAATAGCTGGGTCTTTTGGAACGACGAAAAAATAAAGTTTTTCATATTCGGGATCTTCGGGCTCTCGGAGCTCAGTTTCGTAACCGGATTTGCAACCCGAAGCGATACACGTCGGTATAATTAATGCGATGAACAAACATAAAACCACTAATAAAAAACTTCACTGAACCATTTTTACAATAATTCCATAAAAAACCGTTTTATTGTTACATTTTTAAAAGTTTGCAACGGCTCTACATGACGAAAACCATATAACCGTCAAAACAAGTCGAACAAAGTTACTACTAGCGTCGCCGCATGGCCGTTTCCAACACATGGGCCATTTTCAACTCTCGGAGACAGGAGGCTGGTTGGGAGGAGCAAAATATTTCTCGGTGCTAGATTTAGCTTCAGGGTTTCACCAAACTGAAGTGGAACGCGCCGATCGCCATAAGACTGCCTTCTCAACACCATTCGGTCACTATGAATTCACCGGGATGCCTCTTGGACTGAAAAATGCTCCTGCGACTTTCCAAAGGGCCATGGCTCGAGTCCTGATAGGGCTGCAAGGGGTTGAACTCGAGAACATACTGAAAAATCAAAACGTTTTTTCGCCAGATTAAAAGACGCCAGTTTTTCCCAAGACGGTGTGAAACCCGACCCCAGAAAGCTATCAGCCACTCGAAAGTTTCCGGTACCAAAAGGTAAGAAAAATATAAAACAATTCCTCGGTTTGGCTGGTTATAATCGGCGCACAGTGGACCTTTTTTGAAATTCTGTCTCAAAATCGTAGAACTTTTGATCGGGATGACCTAGCGGGATATATTTTCTTTTAAATTAAAGAAAAAACCTTTCCGAATATAGAAAAATTATAGAGAAAGTCAAACAAAAAAATTGTGATCTTGAAAATCTGTGTTTACGATGGAATTTTCGGCATAAAAAATCGTTTATTGAATACCAAAAACTCTTGGATTTTACATTTTATGTGCTATTAATGTTTTTATGTAGATTTTTGCATGCCCAATCCGAATCTGACATGGAAATCGTTGTAAGACAAAATCCAAAATGGCGGAGTCATTATGGCAGACTAAAATTGTAAAACGAAACTGATTTTACTAAAATTTGCTACAAGGTGGTTTTTCAGGCCGCTGATTACAAATCCAAGGTCAATATTTAAAAATTCATAATGGCGGATCCAATATGGTGGACCAAAATTGTAGAAGGAAACGGATTTGACTAAAATTTGCTACAATGGGGTTTTCTGGGTCGCTGATTTCAGATGCAGGGTCAAAATTGAAAAATTCAAAATGACGGATTCAATATGGCGGACCGACATTGTAAAAGGAAACCGATTTGACTGAAGAATTCTATTCGGGGTTTGTCGGGTCGCTGATTTCAAATCCAGGGTCAACATTTGAAAAATCAAAATGGTGGATCAAAAATTTGCAAAAAACATATTTGACCGCTTTTTCAAATTCTGGAATTTTGACTTTTGATTTCAAATCAGCCACCTGCAAGCCTTCCGATAGGCTATTTTTAGTCGAATAAATTTTGTTCTATAATTTTGGTCCACCATATTGGATCCGCCATTTTTAATTTTTTAATTTTAACCCTGCATTTGAAATCAGCGACCCGAAAAACCCCCTTGTAGCATATTTCAGTAAAATCGGTTTCCTTTACAATTTTGGTCCGCCATATTGGATCCGCCATTTAAAATGTTCAAATTTTGACTTTCGGTTTGTAATCAGCGCCCTGAAAAACCACCTTGTAGCGAATTCTAGTAAAATCGGTTTCGTTTTACAATTTTAGTCTGCCATATTGGCTCCGCCATTTTGGATTTTGTCTTACAACGATTTACATGTCAGATTCGGATTTTGCATGCAAAAATCTATATAAAAACATGTATAGCATATAAAATGTAGAATCTAAGAGTTTTTGGTATTCAATAAACGATTTTTTTTTCGCAAAAATTCCATCGTCAACACAGATTTTCAAGATCATAATTTTTTTGTTTGACTTTCTCTATAATTTTTCTATATTCGGAAAGGATTTTTCTTTAATTAAAAAAATATATACCCCTCTAGGTCATTCCGATCCAAAGTTCTACGATTTTGAAACAGAATTTCAAAAAAGGTCCACTGTGCGGCGTTTCATTCCCGATTCCGCAAAAACTGCAAAACCATTGACAGAATTACTAAAGCAATCTTCCAAGTTCATTTGGGGACCGGAACAACAAGAATCTTTCGACAAATTACGTCAAATTTTATCTAGCGAACCCCTTCTCCATTACCCGGACTTTACCCAACCATTTATTATAACGACAGACGGGTCTGGATACGCTTTGGGAGCCATTCTTGTTAGGCATCGTCTCATCGGCAAAGACTTACCCGTAGCATACGCTTCGCGAACTTTAAACGATGCCGAGAAAAATTATTCTACGATCGAAAAAGAGTTGCTAGCGATAGTCTTCGCCGTAAAGCATTTCCGGCCATACGTTTACGGGCGCACATTCACCCTGGTAACTGACCATTGACCCTTAACGTGTTTACATAATTTATAGGATCCAGTTTCTAGATTGGCCAGGTGGCGCATAAAATTAAAGGATTATCAGTACGTAATTCAATATAAACCAGGAAGAGTAAACTAAAACGCGGATGCTCTCACTCGCAACCCAGTAGACGAGGTCGAAAATTATTACCCAACTAAACCCATTGACGAAAAATACTATCCCGAAGACCCTAACCAACATTCCCAAGAAGAGACTGATTGTCAGATATTGATCCTGCAAGATCAAGTAACTGATACAGACTCTAATCCCGACGATTTTACTATGTACAGTGAACACGAAATAGAAAGGGTATTTTTATTTACGACAGAAGACGAAAAAGTAGTTAATGAGAGTAGTAGTGACGAAAAAGAGTTTGATATAGATGGAGGGGTGGTAGAGAAAATAGGTCGGGATGGCTCCGTTGAGTGTTGTGATGAGGAATGGGCACATAGCAATCTAGGTCAGTAGGTGACAAAGCTGCGAGTCCTCCTGACCTCGTGGGCCCTTCGGGAGGAAGGAGCCCTAGCTCATTGAGGGACAGTACAAGGGGTAACTGTCAGAGTGGGAGCCGAGCTGCGCAGCAGGTTGGAACAGACCGAAAATCTGCAGTAAAACGGGTGCTCCGACTGGAGCGGGAACCATATCCGAATAAAAGGGAAATAGATAAAGAAAATAATAAGGAAGAAATTGTGGTCCTGAAGCAGGTAACACACACAATAGTCTCAGAAGAACCGATTTCAAATTACCCAAAAATTAGAAAAATACCATATATTGACCATGAAGGAATAAGAAGCGAGAGAGGTTGCATCCGTCCCCTTTTGAAACCATTGATCCAAACAAGTAAAGATAAATTATGGATTCGCGATGACAACATACTCAATTTCGTATCGGTAGACTGCATTTTAACGAGCCCTATTGGCCAAGAATTGTTAGAGGCTAGAATCTTCCGGTTGAACGAACTGAAAAACGAAAAACCAGAATTAGGACAAGTGATAGTCACGAAAAGCGATAAGACATATTTTTCACATTTTTGCTGAAGAAAGGTTCGACCAAAGCATTAACTTCAAAGATTTTGATTTAGCTATCGATACCCTTACACAGGCTACTGGAAACTTGAAAATTAAAACCTTCAGTATTGCGAGAGACGGAAACGGTTTAAATAGTATTCCCTGGAACCAAATAGAGACCGCATTTGAAACCCATTTTGGACAAAGTGACTATCAAATCACTGTGTGCACCGGCGAAGTGCGAATCCCAGATAAATCGGAGCGTTTGTTAATACTCGCGGAATGTCACGATTACATAGTAGCAGGTCACCGCGGAGAGGAAAATACTTACAAAAAAGTTAGGGAACGTTTCTACTGGAAAAACTTAAAAGAAGACGTACACCATTTCGTGCAAAGTTGCAACTCGTGACGAAAGAAAAAACTCGTTAGGGTAAAAGCCTATGAGAATTACAGACACCCCGACTAGATCGTTCGAGAAGATACAAATGGATATAGTAGGCTCCTTACCCCGAACTGATATGGCAAATGAATATATTCTTACCTGGCAGGATTGTCTTTCCAAATATTCAGGTGCAATTCCATTAATAAACACGGAAGCCCTCAAAATAGCTGTAGCCTTCGTTGAATCCTTCATATCCACATTTAGGTGCCCAGAAGCGATTCAAACTGATCAGGGTTCCAATTTCGTTGGCAGTATTATGGAAAATTTTGCTAAATTCGTCAAAATTAGGCAGTATAAATCCACCGTCTATCATCCACAATATACACTCTTCTACAGGAGTAACTCCTCACGCAGTAATTTTCGGTAAACCAGCCAGGATTCCGTCTGAATTCGCTAATGAAACCGTTCCTAGGACGTATGTGCAATACGTAGACGATATGCTGAATCGGCTGACTGATACGCAAGCCCAGGTCCATGGTCAGCTTAACGCTGCAAAAATGAGAATTATACGTTATTACGACAGAAAACTAAATGTGTTAAATTTCGAAGTAGGAGAGCACGTTTATTTGTTAAAAGAACCGCGTAAAAGTAATTTCGAGGATCATTATGACGGGCCATATAAAATAAATAAAATCTTTAACGATATGAACGTGGAATTGCAAATTCACATGAACAAAACAAAATGAGGAAAATAAAACGAGCTGAAAATTGAGTATATAATTACAGATACATCCTTAGAAATATATTTATTAATAATAATAAATAAGAAAAGATTTAAACGAATAAAAAATAATGACACTTTTGAAGCATAGAACTCGCCATATAAATATAGGTTATGTCACGTGCAGACAACACATGTTTAAAAGAAGAAATCCTCCCAGACAATTCAACTCTAGAATATAAACAAAAATTAGAAGATGTCAACTAAATCTGAATAAGAAGAGAATCTTACCTTGAATTTGGAATCCGTCGCGAAAACAGAGCATAAATATCAAATTTAGCCTAATTGATCATCACTGACAGAAGCACTGCACTGCACTGAGCCACTAACCCACTGACAGCTGACAGTTGCACGTGGTCACTGAATATGCGCGCAGAAAGTCGAGCAGACTAAATTCACATGGACCGATGGCAAAGAAAGCCTCACTTTCGTTTCGAAATTCTACCGCATAATTAAGAATAAGAATAAGGTGTGATGAATCCGGTTTAGTACCTGTATTCATCGTAGTGCACCAGCGCCCCGC
The DNA here is from genome assembly GCA_932178445.1 of Andricus quercusramuli. Classification (NCBI taxonomy): domain Eukaryota; kingdom Metazoa; phylum Arthropoda; class Insecta; order Hymenoptera; family Cynipidae; genus Andricus; species Andricus quercusramuli. Next base: position 8,325 of record CAKNXH010061519.1, read on the forward strand.
GCGTTAATTCACATTAATTAAAAAAAATTCTTCTCCACAATCCAGTTTCCTATCTCCGTGATTCAGAAAAGTTTCAGTCGTGTTTTTCGGAAGCTGTTAGAAATTCCAGACCCTCGTCCAAAAAAATATGGAGTGCCCACTCTCCAGAATTTTACGAGCTTACTCCTTTGAAGTATTCGGCTCAGGGAAACAAAGTACATCCTGTGGGGTCCGTTCCACAAGAGACTTTCCAGATACTTGTAACCACCCAAGTCTGACGCACATGTGTAAGTCGCAAAAACCCAACCCTCTCGAGAAAGACTTTTTCGAAAGATTGCAAGGCAATTCGAGGGCCCCTCTTTTTTGTATCGACTTCGCTAGTTTTTCGTCTCCAAATTCTTGGTAGAGCGTGGGAAAGCTTATTCTCAATAATTCCTGAATTTTAACGAGCTTCAGCAGGGACGGTTGGGAGGTCTTTTTAATTGAATTTTAGAAAACAGGAAATTACTCCGAGACTCAAAAGAGGGAGGACCCACTGCGACTTGCGATGGGAAATTAACCTCATTACGAAAGCGATCACCTCCATCACACTGTATATATGTATCGCACCTGCTAATTTATATGATTTAATTTAGAACTTTGAATTGTAATTTAAATATTTGTAGCTAGATTTTCGTAAATTATAGATTAGTTTAGTTAATGTAGTGCTTTATTTGTTTTAGAATCTTCTGATTCATACAAATAGGTTACAGTTCAATTCTAAAACTAACTAATATTCTAATGAATAAAAATGAAAAATAAAGTTGAAGGCTGATAATAAACATTACCCAACAGGAATTAAACCATGCTTACAACGAAAGCAAATCAAAAGACATCTTACTATTTAATTAATTATAATGCTTATTCGTGGAACTTACTAACAAACATAATCATTTTATTGAGAGAATTTTTATCAGGGTTGTCTAGAATATTCAGCCAGGCATTCCTTATCTCATACAGATCTCTACTTTTGTTTATACATGAAAATCTTACAGTACTAAAAAATTGACATTCTACTAAAAGATGGTACACAGGTTCTGTATTAAAACTATTCTCATGACAGTAGACACAATAACTATCAACATTCAAACTGCAGGTTTTATTCTTGATTATAAGTCTAGGTATGAACTTACTTATTAACCTTAATTGCGCTATAATTCTGATGAAACCGAGTGGTGTTCTTGACAGAGTTAAATATTTCTGAGGCAATTCTCGCAAGGTTAATTGAGGCTAAAGTATTAGAGCAGAGGACGTGTGGGCTCTCTGTAAATCTTCTAGATATAACATTTTATCATAAGCTCTTATCCATGTCGATTTATTCTTTTGAAGAGAGGCAAGAGAAAGGAAATCCCAGTTGTCCTCTATCCCAATCTTTTTAAATATACTCTGCCGGGCCCAGTTGTATTTCTTTAGGGTTGACATATCATCTTTCAGTCTATCCAGTTCTCTTAATCTTAAATAGCATTTCTTAGGATATCGATCGTCGGACATATTTAGAATTTTTTCTATCCAATTGAGAATTGACCCAGAAACTCGAACTGCAAGATCGGAAGCACCTGTTTCGAATCTAATAGCATATCCAGCAGTATTTTGTGGAACATGCAGGATTCTCTTATAAAAAGCGGTTTGAACTTTTTCTATAAAAGATAAATACCTGAGACTCCAAATATGTGCACCATACATTAAAACGCTGGATACAAGACTATCGAAAAGTCGAACAATAGGATTCCATGAATTAAGTTTTAATCTGTGAATCAGAGTAATCGTAGATCCTACAGCGAGGTTAGATTCACGAACAGCTTCATCTTTTGCCCCGACAAAAAGTGCAGATTGGGTGAAAGGAGTGCCTAGGTAGATATAACTTTTGACAATATCAATCTCGGATGTTCCGTACATAAAAGGTGGGTATATTTTATTATGCCCATGCCCTCCCTTTCTGTAGATCACTATTTTTGTTTTGTCTGTGTTGACTTCGAGCTCATTTATCCTACAGTAATCCAATAATCCTTCAAGAATCTTAAGCATTCCAACCAAAGAATCAGCAAAGAATGCTAAATCGTCGGCGTAAGCTAAGAGCAATATTTCCAACAAATGGTCTATAGATACACCTCTGATACCTCTGGCATACATAAATTCTTGTAAATCAGCAATTAAAAATGTAAAAATTGTTGGACTTAGAACCTCTCCCTGCATGAGTCCTTTCGTTACATCTACCGATCCAGAGATGCCCTTATTTCCCTTGATCGCAATATTAGTATTAGCATTAGAGTAGAAATCTATTACTAATCTAATGAATTTTGACCCGCAACCTTTGGAGATTAATTTGTTCTATAAGATATTATGACTAACTGAGGGAAAGGCTGCTTTGAAATCAACATAGAGTACAAAAAGTTTGCCCCCGTTCAGTCTCAGACGATTTTGAATCATTGCGTTAAGGGTAAAGATCTGATCCGTGCAACCTCTCCTCCTCCTGAAACGTGCCTGCCACTCTGGAAGGAGTTGCATGTCTTCAGCCCAAGCTATCAGCCTTTTGGAAAGAATCTGCGTAAATATCTTTGTAATGCAGTTAACTAAGGCAATAGGGCGGTAGTTAGAAGGATGAGTGACATCCCCTTTTTGTGTATCATTCTAAGAAATGTTTGAGACCACGATATTGGAACCTTTTCTTCATCAATTATTTCATTAAATAACGAGTTTAAGTAGAGGATCAGATTGCCAGGCCAATTTTAAAAAAAAGTCATAGCTAATACCATCAGGACCAGGGGCCTTACCATTTTTTGACTGTTTCAAGCTTGGAATAGTTTCCTCAAGAGTTATATGTGAATCAAGACAAGGATTTCGATAATTATTAATCGTTATCAAGCAAGAATTTGGAACCCGAACTGGGTAATGAGATTTCAAGTACTGTTCCCATATGATTAAGTCTATATCATCTTTATACGAAGGTTTAAAATTATAGCTATTCACTATCTTCCAGAATTGTTTAGAAACGATTGCATTCGCTAAAGAATCTAATGAGGAGTCCTTGTAACCTTCTTTCTTGGAATCTAATAATTTTGCATGCACTTTTTTACAATTCGAATGAATCGACACAGCATCGTGATTGAATTTTTGTTGTTCACAATTCGTAAGTACTTGTTTTAGCTCTTTTTTACTCTTCCTGCTTTGTCATGTTAATTTCTGTCGCTGTCTCTTTAATTGCATTAATTAAATTGTTTGAAAGGTCATATATCGACAACATTGCAGAGTTCTCATTCGGCGGGTACTGAATAATTTCTTTATATTTATCAGCAAAGTCGTTATTCCACTTAAAAAAGGGGATACTTGAACGGTTCGCATACTTCAAAGTCGAGTGATCTAATAGCGTCAACGCTCCAGGAAAATGATCCGATCGAGTTGGAACCCTCAGCACTTGGAAATCATCTATTGACTGAATTCCCACACTATTACATCAGGCAACATCTATAATTGAAGAACTTTTTCCTCTTAGGAATGTACATTGAGCTGGACAGTCGCTTTTAGTTCTCCCATTCAGGACAAAAACCCATTTTTTTCAAAGCTTTCTACCATTTGTTTTCCCCTATTGTCCCAATCAGGGACTAGACTTGTTCTTACGTCATACAAATTTACATTGTTACAGAGAGTCTCCTCTAATTGATTCATTTCTCCAATTTTACCGTTAAAATCCCCTCCCACAATTATCGAGTATTCCGGGTATTTCATTGACAGGTCAAAGATTATTTCATTTATATTGCGCAGAAAATTTTCAAAATAAGAATTAGGGCTAGAATATATTGATCCAATAACTATATTAAAACTATTACCTTCGAGTTTAACAAAAATATAATCCACTACCGCACATATCGTTTCCATTTTATATTTGTTTGCGTTGTTGATGATTGGTAGACCCCCCTTTGCTCTTCCTTTTGAGTATTCTCTCATAGCTGCACTGTAGACAACTTGACAATCGATGTTACGTTGTGGATATGTGATTTGAGGTGAAGAAGCAAGCCATGTCTCACTCACACAAATGATGTCATCTGTAGTAGTGTATTGAAAGATGTTATCTAGATTATTAAATCCTCTTGCATTCCAAAATATAATTTGATTTTCTGGTACTGCCGGCGAACCGTTTATGAACTTTGGATCGTTTTGGAGTTTTCTCCTCCCGGCTTTTCCTTAGAAAACTTTGATTGAATTTCCTTTTTGGCTATGTTTGATTCTTTTATTTAAATCAGTACTGGGAGATTGTGATTTTGGAGGGCGTCCTCTTGCCCTTTTCCTGCTAGCAGTAGAGCTTGCAGAACCCTACCGAAAATCTAGACGATTTCTAGATGAGATCGTCTAGGAACGCATCATCTAGAATTGACCCCTTTCTAGATGATACTAGACGAATGCTAGACTCAAAAGGGCCGCAGGTAAAACTTACTAGACGCCGCTAGATGCACTCTAGACGAACCCTAGACAAGGCGACCGTCATAAAATTGCCCTAGACGTTTGCTACACGATCAGAGTCTAGAAAGTATCTAGAAATAATCTAGATTTCCGGTAGGGAAGAAGCTGAGATTCCACCATCGGACTGATAACCATCTTCACTCTTCTCTGCCACAATCTCAGCCGTTGAAAACACATCGAAATACTGATTATCCATTTATAATCGGGTTCCTTTAATCGTTAAGGGCTTCCCAAGATTCTCCAGCTCATAGACCTCTCTTTCATGTCTAAAAATTCTAGCTTTTTTCAAGAATATTGACTTTTTCTTCGAATGATTTGTTTTTCTCTTCCAAGACATGACATTCAGTTTTATAGATTTTGAGTTCTTCTAAGATTTTTTCATCTGAGCTATTTAGCACTTTAATATCTGCAATCATTTGCTGAACATTTGTTCCTGTGGATTTCACACTCTCTTGAACTGATATTAAGAGAAATTTTAACTCTTTGTTGGTTGCCATATCTACCGATTAACTCTCACTTTACACTTCAAAACACAAAATACGAATAAGCTACGTAAGCTCTCAGAAAGGGACGACAGGGAGCGACCGGGAAACACGACCGACTGGCTCGGAGGCTAGAACTGTAATATAGATTAGTTTAGGATCGACCTGCAATTGAACTTTCTAATCATCATTATTATTATGACTATTGTTGTTATTACCGATAAATTCATTGACTTATGCACTTGTTTCGATAGGTTATTCAGAAACTATTGAAATTAGTTAGATAAATATTACAGTTCGAATTAAATATCTTTAAGAAAATAAGCGATCAGATATTTTCGAGAGGATTAGGCGTTTAGGATTATAATCAATCGAAATTAAAACAGTACCTATTTTGCATTTGTTCATAAAATTATCGATTCACTTTGAACTAAACAAATAATGTATGCTAAATTATCCTATTATAGAACTACATTTGATGAATTAGAGTTACATGATGGTAATTATCAAAGTTAGGAATTAATTTAAAAAATAGGCGAACATATATTTTTTAGAGTATCAGGAGTTTAGGGTAAAATAGAAGTAAGAGCGAGTTAGAGTTAGAATGTAATTATTAAGCTAGGAAATCATTTAGAAAGGGCAAATATATGTATTTCAAGTGTTGGGAGTTTAGAGAAGAACAGAAGTATGCGTTGGAGCAGAAGCGAACGAAACGAAGAAGAGGCCCAACCCCAATTCCCAACCCCTTTTTGGTGGAGGGACGCAGACCCATAGCAGCCCCTGCGTGGGCGAGAATCAACACTCGACCTCCGAGCTTAAAACCGTACGGTTGTTCTCTCTTTGTAAACGTCGAGTCTCTAAATAATAAAAATTTCATCTTTATTTATGCGAAGTAATACGATCAACAGAAATGAGCGTGGAGCGCGAGGTTTGCATAATTTTTAAACGAAACATCGAGCGCGAAGCGCGAGTGCCTTCATGAGAATGTGTTCCTTAAGGTCGGTAGAACCTTAAGTAAATTAGTTTTTTTGAAGTAAAACTGACATAATTAAACGAAAATCAGGCCATAACGATGAAACTTACTAATAGCCCGCGAAGCGTGCAATAACGAGCACACGAAGTGCGAAAACCTAGAGGAATCGAGCTTAAAGCGTCAGGCAAATGCGTCCGAGCGCGTAGCGCGAGGTGAATACATTATCGAGCGCGAAGCGCGAGATCCAACAGGTGCGCGAAGTAGGTGCGCTCAAATTTCCGAGCGAAGCGAGCCGCGCGCGATGAGGATGTGCCCGTAAAGCAAGAAGATTTTTTAACGTTATTTTTCTTGGGAATTACGAACATTGTTAGTTGTAATATCCTTTAAAGTAACCATACTGCCATACCCAAGTTATCCTTATTGCTTAATACTAAATGGAAAAAACTTTGATCATATATTTTCAAATATAGCAATACTTACAATTTTTGTAAAGAAATCATCAGGCAGGGAAATGTATAGGAGGGTGCGACAGAACTTTTTCCTTCCCTTTTCCAGCTCGAACAATTATTATTTCGAATACAAAATTTGATTTTGTTTGATATGTCTTTGTATTTAAAAAATTTTTGTATTATTTTGTAATTTTATATTTTCTGCAAATTTCTATTTTTAAATTGAACAAAATTAAGACTTTGGTTTCTATATTATTGAAAAAAATAACTAATGCTTCCTCTATGAAGAAGAAAATACATTTACCAACGGGAAGCAAAGTGCTCATGAAATGAGCACCATATAAATACAAATAAATACAAACAAAGTGGAAACACTCGAGATCGAATTCACAGCTAGTTTATCTTTTTTTTGGATTAAATTCACACTTTCTAGCGCTTCCTTCATTCACACTCGCACTTTCACCCCAGTCTCCTTACTCACCACACACTCACCGTACTGGCTTAACTTTTGACTTCTCCCTAGCCAAAAAATGATCGTACTCGAACAACACCGTGTAACCTCTACGGTACTGAAAACAAAAGGGTCAAATATGTACACTACCGTCGGAAATTGTGCGCACGACTCGGGTGAGCGCTATTAAAAAACACTGCTGACTTCGAACCACGATATTTCGGCGAAAAAAAGAGATAGGGCATTTTTCAAAAAACTGTTTGGAAGCTCATGAAATTCCACGTCTACTGGTACCCAAAAAATATTTTTTTGACCTTCTGAAAATAGTACAGCACTTGAGAAGCTGAAAAAAAGATCTAGCTTTTCTCAAATTTTCTACCTTAAATTCAACTTTTTGCACGACCTAGGAAAAATTTTTCAAAAACCTGAAAATTATACGACATTGAGCCTGGAATCTTATCCTTAATTTAAGCCAAAAAAACTTAAAAAATCTTCATCGGTGCCCGAGATATGATTAAAAGTGTTCAATCGTATCTGAGCTCAATTTTAATCGACGATCACGGTTCTCGGCTGGTCTTCTACTTGCCTCCTTCGTTGAGACAGGACCGAATAGGCCACGCACAGAGGTGGCGCCTGTTTTACTTTTGGTTCTCTTCATTAGTAATTTTTGGTTCAACTTATGGTGAATGAAAAAAAATATTTATTGTTATTTGTGATTGTTAACAATTATTTGAATCTAATATTATCTCTATATTAAAGAATAGGACAATGTCCACTTAGGCGCCACCTCTGTGCGTGGCCTATTCGGTCCTGCCGAAATATCGTGGTTCGAAGTCAGCAGTGATTTTTAATAGCGCTCACGCGAGTCGTGCGCACAATTTCCGACGGTAGTGTACTCATCTTCCGTTAAATCTAATTTTTTAGAATGTCATCAGATTTTACCATTTTGGATTATTTCTTTAACAAGTAGTTTTCTAATTTTTTTTCCTGTTGTAATGTTTACTTTCACAGAAAAAACAGAAGATAAACTTTACATCGATTTCGGACGAAAGTTTCACTGCAACAAAAATTAACCTTGCCGAATAAGCTTTACATGGAATTAAGATAATTCCGTGTTTTTAAACCCTCTCGGAATAATTTGTCAGTTATTTGTCAGTAAAGAAGCGTCTTCTGCTATGTAGTTTACAGCAGTGCAAAGAACAGTGTGAAGTATGGATGGAATTGGTCTGGAAATCAGGAAACGAGATTTTTAAAAACATTGCACTTATTACCATTCTATTTTAAAAATAATTGCACTTATCGCGGGCGAATGGTTATATATTTTTGATGACTGTCAATAAAGCACTCGACAAGATTCGAAAAAGTCGCCATATTTACTATGATCTTAACCATAATTCACAACTTATGAGATATGAATTTCCGTTTTGAAAGTTTCGAGATCCGTCGGTATTGCAGTTCAATATAAAAGCCTTTTTACGAAGTAAAATTTTAAAGCTAAAAGATAATTTCTGAACAACTACAACTCCTATCGACCTCATTTCATGCTTCAAATTATTATGAGGGCACCCTGAGTCGTAAAATTTTATTTTAAAAAGTCATTAAATAAATATTTATCAAGAATATTGAATGTAAATTGAAAATCTTAATTTTGTACTGTAGATAACATGTTATATTAAGATAATATTGATGGAAATTTAAGTATATTCTATCAGGTATTTCAGGTTAGGTAGGTGAAATCAAAGGTGTCTGCAAGCTGAGGGAGGAATAATAATACCAATTGCATTGGGACAAAATTTTATTTTTTTCAAAACTCAGAAAAAAATGGTTTTTCACCATGAGCGTATTTGGATATTATTCTTTATTTTCAGAAAACTATTCAATTAAATTATAAAATCCATAAAAATATGTAATGATTTTATTATTTGATTAAATAGCTTTCTCGAAATGAAAAATAATATCCAAATACACTTATCTTGAAAAATCGAGAAGACTGAAAAATTCTCGAGACTGTAAACTTCCTGAATTAGAAAATCTCCGAATAATGAAATTCCCGAATAGGAAAATTCCATAATAATCAAACTCCCGGACAGTTTACAATATTAGCGAAATGGAAAACTCCCGAATGATGAAATTTCCGACAGTTTATGATATTACCGAATTGGAAAATTCCCGAATAATAAAGTTCCCGACATGAAATTGCCGAATTCTAGAATATCCAAATAACTAGAAAATTCACCAATTATAAAATTCTCGAATTTAGACAAATGAAAAAATGTTTTCATGAATATTATTTATTTATTAAAAATACAATGATCAAATATTTTTATCAAAACAATGTTTGAATATGTAATAAAATTCCCTAACTAGAAAATTTCCGAATAAAGAATTTCCGAACAGCTTATGATATTACCAAAATAGGAAATTCCCAACAGTTTATAATATTACCGAATTTGAAAATTGCCGAATTATAAGATATCCGAACTGGAAAATTCCTGAATTATAAAACTCCCGAAACAATGGAAAAATGGTTTTCAATCAATATTATTTATTACTTAAAAATACAATAATCAAATATTTTTCTAAGAAAAAATATTTTTCTTCTTCAAAAAAATCTAAAATTATTGTATGAATTTAAAATAACAATATTTGCAGACAATTTTCATCCAGAAATATATTTTTTCCAGTTATCGTTATTTCAAAGTTAACCAATAATTTTAGAAACTTTAAACATTAAAAATAATTTTTTTCTTGATAAAAATATTTCGTTATTATATTTGTTTGAATTCGGAAATTTTCTAGTTCGGATATTTTATAATTTGGCAATTTTCTGTCGGGAAGTTTTAAATTCGGTAGTATTATAAACTATTGGGAATTATCTATTTCGGTGATATCATAAACTGTTCGGGAATTTTCCAATTCGAGGAATTTCATTATTCGGGAATTTTATTAATCAGAAATTTTATTACATATTCGAAAATTTTATTATTCGGGAATTTGAAAGAGTCGGGAATTTTATTTTCCGGGATTTTTCAGTCGTTCAAATTTTTTCTCAAATCTTGTTACTTTGAATTCAAAAACCTAGATCCGCCACTGAAATGTTCCAACTTCAAATATAATTCGATTCCTACTTTTTGGTTTTGTTTCTAACCTACAATACCGACTGTGGCAGGAAGTATATATAAAGTATAATTATTTTTAAAATAACAATTAGGTAAGTAAAAAGTTGTTCTAAATCTAGTGTCTTGATTTATAGCTTTTCACGTATACTTTGCCGTTTTTCCATTGCTGCGAAGGACGTAGCAGACGACAGCTTTTATTCCATCGTAAGATAAACTTTCGCCAAATAGCATGTAATCTTTAACAGCTGAACATTTTACATGCAACAAAATTTAACTTCAGTTTTTTCTGTGTTGTCATCATCTACATCTCCTAAAGGCTCTAATATCATTGTTTCCGGCATAACTGGAATGGAGTAATCAAATCAAAATTTCATTTGATTTTTCCCCCTTATTACAAGTATGCGTATTCGATTCTCTTATAATTTTGCTTAAGATAATATTTTACAAATAGACCTGCTTTTACTCCTAAATGATTTAACATGTCTCTAAACTTATGATCAAAATACATAGCACACGTGACCGGGTCTCGTCGTATGTAATCTGTTATAGTATTGTCATCTAAATGAAATGTTTCTTCTGAATTCAATATCTTAGCATCAAGAACTTTTGCTGTCATTCGGATTTTATGCGCGATGTTAGCGATACTTCTGCTGTAAGCTTATAACCAGCAAATATTCTCGGATTAACCAATGCATCTGCATTTTTCATGCTGAAAGTAATAGATTATTTTTCTTGGCCAGGAGCTATGATCTGGGTGACTCCAGCAGATTCTGCATTATTATCAATTAGTAAACTTCATTTACTATATCTTCTTCGTTATCACTAACATCAGTATTCAATTCGGAATCTATCGCATAAGTTATTTTTCCCTCTCCGTCTTCCAAGACTTTCAGTTTGTGAGTATAAAATTTTTCTTATTCATCTTTGTCTTCTACTTTTTCCACTTCTTTGTTCTCTCCTGCTACGACGAATTTTAATTCGACAGCATAATTATTCTCATATTGTTCGAAAAAAGATTTCTTTATTTTTATCTCATATTTTTCATGCAGAGGGGACTCTAGTAAAACATTCAACGCTTTGCATATATTTGCAGGCCTAACTACTTCATTCATATAATTAGATTTATGAGAAATATGCCTTTTAAATTGTAGCTGAATAATATCTAATTCATTTAATTTACTTGGCAATACGCTACTCATTTTTCTTACTTCCACTTCAATAAATACAACGCTTCCTTTCAGTGATAATGATGAATTTAAGGCGTGCGGTTTTTATCATCTAATTTCCTAAAATACTGAAATGGGAGCTACTAAGGTAGCCCCTAAGACTGTTGAATTTGTTATACAATCATCTACGTGGGGAAATTTTAAACCATTGCTAGTTGCTAATTTAGGTATTTTCCCTTCTCTAATATTCCTATCACATGTCCTACAAATCTTATCAGTATGCTTATCATTCATTATTTTTTCAGAAAAAAACCTCATCTTCTAATTTAGAATTACGCCTTGTGGCCATTAAATTGACTACCGAATTACTAAACTACAAAGTCTCAAAACATGCACAAATATTATTCTGCGTATCTTGTCGTTTTTAAAGAACTTTAACTTTGCAATCGATGCAGGATCTTTTTTATTTAGCAAGTCTTTTTTATATTGTTCCCTAAAGCAAAATAAATCATGCAATCTTGGGCGACGTTTTAATATTTTGTCTGTTCCTTTTCCTCTAAATTCGGAATTTTCTCTTTTTTTTTGTTTCCCTTTGATTTTCTTCTTCTGTTTTTTAAAGTCAGGATACTTTCGTTTTCTTCTTCTAGATTCCTTTTATTGACTTCGTTCTTTTTCTTTAAATTTTTTGTCTTCTCTTCTAATTCTTTTAGACGGCCGTTGCTGCGCTCGTTCTTTTTCTCTAAATAGTTCGTTTTCCCTTACAGTTTTTTTCTATTGCCTTTGCTGTGCTCGTTCGTTTTCTTTAAATTTTTCGTCTTCTCTTCTATTTTTTTATTGCCTTTGCTGCGCTCGCTCTTTTTCTTTGAATTATTTATCTTCACTCAGCTTTTCCGTGTATTTTTTACAATTTTCACTTTATTTTAAACTTTCAACAATTTTACAAGAGAGGTAAACCAAAGAAAAATAATATAATATATAGATTAAATACTCTCCATTTTATAATTTTTTTTGACACATGTATTTTTCCTTCTAGAATAAGCCTTGAAAAGGAGCAGAAATTACAGGTTGAAACATTTCGGCAAAAATCTTATATATTGAAAAAAATTTTCAACACCAAAAGAAGCGGAATAGGCCTTAACGAACATAATTTATTAATGGTTTTTTATCCTGATATCTCTGATATCTCTGATTTACTGATTTTTTCAGTTTCGGCATTTTTAACTTATTAGTAATATATTATATATATCAAAAAAATACTCACTAATTATCCGAATAGAACAAGTTTTTATGGAATTAATTCAGTAGAGATGAAGTGATAATAATTGTTTTTCTTACTTGAGTAATATATCAAATAGTCAATCAAAGTTTACCTGTAACGTACAAGTGTTTAGAGCTGTAGAGAGCACTTGAGAATCTTTGTCAAGCTCGTTCAAAAGAATGGGTAATAGTTTCAAAACAATAATTTATAGTGATTTTTTATTTGCATGTGTAACCCCTATAATACACTTCTCAATGGCAAGAAAAGCTCTATTACACATAAAAAATTTCCTTTTAATTTCATGAAACTAATTCTTTCCGGTATAAAAATGCGGGGTAGTGAATTAGTGTTGCAGATTTTTTGTATATTTGTGGTGAAATTTGAGGTTTGTGGATAGCAAAAGTGTGCATGAAAGTTGTTTTAGTGACAGATTTTTCAGTACAAATGTAGGAAGGCAAGGGGTGAGGATATTTTTTGGGATTAAGACTGATTTTTGTGGGCTTTGAGGTTAGGTATGGGACGTTCAGGCTGGTGTTTGTGGAAAGGTAGAGAGACTGGGTTAGCCGAGTTATGGAAACAGGGCAAGGCAGAGAGGGAAAAAACGAAGGCAAGTCGAAAGTAAAGGCCAACACGCACAGGTTACGGAACTCGTGAACGTGGAGATAGAGACAAGGAAGAAAATTATTCAGATCAGAAAGTTTTTATAATACCGAAATGGGTGATCCAAGAAAGGAAGACAAGGGAAAAGTATAAGAAAACTTTATGATAGAGGTGATGAAGACACCTGAAAAAGGCAGGAAAAAAGGGGAGAGTAATTAAAGAAGAAATTAGGCGGGAACTAGAAGAACGCAGTAAAAAAGAAAGAAATGGGAAGAAGTCAGGGAAGAGCTAGAGAAAAGGATGCAGATGTTGGAACAAAGACTAGAATAGCAGGAAAAGCCTAATAAAAGTAAATGAGTTCGAAAGTAGAATGGAAAAGGTATGAAACTGAAATGGGTGGTTGGGAGGGTGGGATAGCTGGAATGAGGATAAAGGAAGGCTACAAAATATTAAGGAAAGAATAGAGAGGAGAACGAGTTAGGAAAGGAAAAACAATGTAATAATGAAGGGTTTAAGATTAGAGGGAAGGAACTGAAGAAAGAAGTGGAAAAAGTGAGAAATAGGATAGATACTAAGGTAGAGATATAGGAAGTGCGAAATGTTGGAAATGAAGTGTGCAGAGGGAAGGAAATGGTACTTCGGACACTAGAGAGTTGCAAAAAATAAGAAGGAAGTAATGACAAATAAGAGGGCGTTATTTGGAGGCTCGGAGAGAACATAAGATTATTTGAAATGGGTAGAAAGGAATATGCAGTATACGTTCAGAAAAATAGCGGAAGAGGAAAGAAATAAAGGAAAAAGAATGTGGGTTACGTATGTGAGAATGCAGATACAAGATCTATCGTGGGATTATGATGAAGAAAGGGACGAGGTGGTTCAAAATGAGGTGTGGAAAAACTGGGAGAGAGAGAAATTATAGATAGGAAAATAAAAAATAGTACCAGCATCTTAAAGTTTGGTATAGTACGAGGCTGTCCAGAACTGGCTCTAAGGTTATGGGGCTGCTGTGGTACGATAGCCTGTGCGGTTACTGCGCCAAGATTCTGTAAGTGTAATCAGCTCACTGACAACGCGTACGACTGACTTACTGGCACTGAGTAACCACTGAACCTCACTGATTAAACCAGTGACGGAATTCCACAGAGTGAACCAGTGAAACTTCACTGGTTGCTAGTGATACACTTCTGGCTGCTGCAACAAGTAAGATTTCACTGGAAATCAGTGATATTTCATTGGTTCATTTCAAGAGAGAAGAACCTAGTATCTTTAAATCTATTTTTCACATTCTAAAACATATTTCCTTATTTTAATGAAATCAATCCTTAGAAGTGATAAATACGCATTCAAATTAAGTAAAACATGATTATTGCAAGTAAATAATTATATATATATATATGAAATATTTTCTTAAATTAAATATTGATGTATTTCATTGAAAGAAATCGTAGTTCAAATCAACAATTTGCAATTAATTATCTCGAAAAAATATTTGTTGGAACGTAGGAAATACTTCTTTGAAATAAATACAATTTTACTTCGTTAAAATAAGTATTCTTTTTATTTTAACGTTTTGGCATATTTGTTTTGATTGTACTTTTATTTGAGTGCAAACAACATTTGTTTGAATGGAATGTTCATGAATTCCATTGAAAGATAGTTTATTTAGTGCATGAAAAAGAAAATCATTCTAAATAAATATTACCTCCAGTAGTAAATTTCTAATATGCAGCTTTCGGTTGTATTATTATTACATTAAACTTATGAACAAATGCTACAGTTTAATTTCTGTATTTGAAATTTCAAATATTCAAATTTTTTAAGCAATTGTTCTATTTTTGTAGTTCTATATTATACTGTTTCGTGATCTTAGGATCACATAAATATTTAATCATAATAAAAACCCATTTCTTCGTTTCTGAGAAACATTTTGAAAAATTTATGCTACGTTTCTTTGAACCAAGGAATCACATTTTTCAATGAAGAAAAACTTTTACTTTGGCTGATATACTTTCATTAGTTTAAAAGAAATAATTTCTTATTTCAAGATCACATTTTACTTGATCAACTACCTAATTTTTGAACACAAATCGTTTATGTCCTTCAACCAATAACAACTTGCCGTTGATTACTTAATATTTGACTGAAATAAATATTGATTTGTCACAATAATTTCATACTATTATTCTGGGTGAAACCACCTCTCTGCATTAAAAGTCTATTTTATAGGATGTATTGAAAACGATCATTTCTATGAATCAAGTAAAGAGGTACCCCAAAATAAGCCGAAAATCCGCCCCTTTTTTTGCGCCCAACGTAGTTTTTGAAGGAAAGAACATAAATTGACTAAACAAAGCTTAACATAATCGCCAATGCATGCTGTAACCGGATGTGTCATAAGTTTACCATTTCAAACTCTTTTAACACTGGAAAACAACTCCTAATAGGGGTCTGGAAAATACGTCATAAACATGAACGCGTGTAACATATTTTTGAATTTTTTTTTTGTCCATAGATAATATCAATTAGTAAACGTGTATAATAACTACGTCAATTCTACTTACTTATCACCACTTGAAAACCGAAAAACTACCCCTATGAGGAGTTGGAGAGTACTTCATGATCAATAACCCAATTGTGGGTAGTTTTTCAATTTTCCAGTGTTAAAAAAGGGTTGAAAGGGTAAACTAACGACAAACCCGGCAACAGCATGCATTGGCTATTATTTGGTGCGATGTTGCGTCAATTTATGTTATTTCCTTCAAAAACAACGTTGGGCGCAAAAAAAGTAACGGATTTTGGGGTCCCTCTTTTCTTTGATTCAAGATTTTTTTTCTCAGTGTGCTGGAACTACCACACGAAAAAAAAAAACTATTGATCACATTGAATTTTGTTTAGAGTAGGAATTATGCGCTGATACAGTCTTGTCGATTTCTGCCATACCAAAAATTGATAAACCTCCAGATTTCTAAAGAAATCAGCAAATCAAGCCTTCTTCGATCGTCTTTTTATATTCAGAAATATGAGAGAAATCTGGAGGTTTATCAACAAACTGGTCTATAATGTTCTGTGAACCATGGGATATTTGAACCACATTTTTCAAAGGTATGGATAATCTACTCGTCTAGACATTGGAAATTGGATAAATACCCAAAGAAGGTGAGTCCATTTAAAGGAACAACGTACCTTTTTAATAAGGTGTAGAAAAAATTCTCTGATTCCAGCACATATACAAGATTGTACTAATAATTATAATTTAAACAACTCACATTATAAAACCTTCGTTAAAGTACAAAATGTAAAACATACTTATCAGAAGAAAATCCTTAATTGTGAAATTAGTAATGTAATTGACAACATTAAAGAATTAGGCAATTATTCCACTTATTTAAAATATAGATTAGATAGAAGAATTACAGAAAACTCAATTGTCAATTTTTTTTAATCACAACAATGTAGTCTACAAAAATTGAAATTTCAACAAAGGGAAGCTCACATAAAAAAATTTAATTTATTAAATGATAGATTCTTAGATGAAAGGAATAGATACAGAGACTGAAGAGTTAATAAATGGTTTAAAAATTTATCTACTAATAATATCATTGCTGATATAGAAAATTGTATAAAAAACATTGAAGATGATAATAAAAAATCAAATGTTCGAAAGATAGTTACAGATTTAATATCAAATCATAACAAAATCAAAAAATTTAATAACTCCAATCAAATTTCAGATATTGCTTTTAAATTCCAAAATGACCATAAAGATGTTATCTTTGTGAAAGCAGACAAGGGTAATATCTTAGTGGCCGCAAATTCAGGTGACTACAAGTCAACAATTGAAAATCTTTTACAGAATAATATTTTATGTAAAAAAGTTAACACTAGTTTAGTTCCGTCCATAGAAGAAAAATGTAATGGTATTATTTCTAGATGGGAAAGAAAAAGATACATAAATGAAAATTTAGCTTATAAATTAAAAAACCATGGTTGTGTTTCAGCAAAAGCATACGCCCTTCCCAAGGTTCACAAACCAGAATTAAAATGGAGAGTAATTGTCTCTACTATGTATGTATGTATGTATATTTGAACTCTCCCTTTTACGGGTTCGAGGGCCTCCGCTCCCTGTACATATATTTACATTTCATCCTTAGTCTACCTTAACCGCTACCTATTTTCTAATGCAACGCCTTACATAATAACAATCATATCAGTACTACTCTTAGACTACAGACAATGAGCGATCTTCTCGGGCTTCCGTTTTCTTTTACCATCAAATGCATTTTCACCGATTTAACCATCTTAAATTTTCACAAGTTACTTTCCTTTACACAGGATTACCCGTTTAGCTCTGCCCTGCTCTCTTGCTTTCTCTTATTTCTTCCAGTTTTTTCATCCACATCACTCCCTGTCCATTACCATCCAAAATCCATCTGACACATTCATCCACACTCAACTGTCCATCTTCCTCTCCTGTACACCTCTCTAACACATGTGCCCATGACTCCACTTCGTACCCACATACTCTGCACAGATTTTCCTCTTCATCCAACCAACATCTACAAGCTTTCACTCCTTCTCCCATTCTAAACCGTATCACCCTATTCCATTTGTCTTCCTTTTTCATCTTTTGCAAATATTCTGGTTCCGTCACCCCTTTAACCATCATATACCATCTATTGTACTTCGAATCCATAATCTTTCTCCATCTCTCTTCTCCTTGTCTCACTAATAGCTCTAATTCAATGTTCTGCCAATCCAGAACCCCTTCCTATATATCACAAACACTCCTCATTTTTTTCCTTTCTTCCTCCCATTTTGAATTTCCCCAATTGCCTCTCGTCTCCTTGTTCCGAACTTCGTCCAAGCATACTTGTGCTATTCTACTCCCCTCTCCCCTTTTCAGCTTCTCTTCAAACCTCCAGGCTCTCTTAATTTGTCTAGTTACCATTTTTTCCCTTCCTAGTTCTTCCCTTATCATGTATCCTGGGCAACTCCAACTAACTCCCATTACCCATCTCAGAAATCTCTTATGTATGCTTTGCACTTTCCTATGTTCCTTCCATCCCCAAACCTCCACTCCATAACACAACACCGCCCAAACCAACGCATCAAACAACCAAACCCTCATTCTCCAATCGTCCTTGAACCTTCTCTTCCCTATACCCCATACTTGGCCCATTACTTTACTCGCACTTTCGATTCTTTTCCTCACCTGCAAATCGTTTCCCCCTCCTGACTCAAACCAAAAACCTAGGTAACAGAACTCCTCCACACTTTCCACTGTTTGTCCGTTCATCTTCCAAACGTAACCTATTTTGGTCTTTCTATTTCTGAAGCACATCACCTTGGTCTTCCCTACGTTCACCGTCAGTTCTTTTGTTCCCACGTACTCTTCGAAAATTCTTATCATTAGGTTCATCCCCTTCTCATCGTCTGCTATTAGAACTACGTCGTCCGCGTATGCTAGTGAGTATAGTTTGCTATTACCCAGTATCGCCCCCCCTTTCCCTTTCTCCTTTAGCTTCTCCTCTAGGTCTGCCAGCAGCAAATTAAAAAGTAGTGGACTCAACGGGCACCCTTGCCTTAGACCTCTTCCTGTCCAGAAGACCTCCTCTTTTTCCCCGCGTATCTTCACCCTAATCCTGGTTTCAGTAAAAATTTTCTTTATCCTCTCCACCAACCCTTCCTCTATTCCCCTCTCTTTCATTGCCTGCCATAGCACTTTTCTATTCACTGAGTCAAAAGCTGCTTTGAAATCTACAAACAAAGCGACTAATTTCCCTCTTTTTCTCCCTAAGTTTCTATTAACCAAGTAGTTGAGTACGTAAATATTGTCTATTGTCCCCATCCCTTTTCTAAATCCCGTCTGGTTGTGTGGGATACTTTGCTTCTCTTCTATCGGATTCTCTAACCTTTTTCTTAGAATTTCTGTGTATATTTTATATCCCACTTGCATGAGAGTGATCCCTCTGTACTCTTCTACCTTCTTACCCTCCCCTTTCTTAACAAGCGGTACTACCAGCCCTGTCATCCACTCCTCCAGCCACCCTTCTCCTTTCCAGACCTTGTTGCATATCCTCCACATCACTTCCCTAATCCCTTCTCCTCCATACCTTATAGCTTCGTTCTCCATACCATCCTCCCCTGTGGCCTTGTTTCTTTTCAGTCTACCTATCGCCTCATTCACTTCTTTTCTTGTTATTTCGTTCTCTTCCTCCATTTCTCCCTGGACTGTCTTTCTATTTTCCCCTTTAATCCTGTTTTGTTCTCCCCTTAGCAGACCCTTAAAATAATCCGTCCATTCATCCATTTCTATTTCTTCATTCACGCCCTTCCTTCCTCCTCTTTCCCTGTTTATCACATCCCAGACCCTACCTTCTTTGATTGCTTTTTCTACTTCTTCCTTGTATTTCTCCTTTCCCCTTTGCTTTTTCCCTCCCAGCATCTTCTCATGTTCTCTTTTTCTCCTGTTGTACTCCGCCTTCTCTATTTCTCCTTTCCTCCATTTTCTTACGGACTCTTTCATTCTCTCCTTACTCTCCCTGCATTCCTCGTCCCACCAGCCTCTCTTTCCCTCTTCTCTTCCTTCTTTTGTACCTATCTCATCCTCCACCTTTTCAATCGACCCTTTCAACCCTTCAATTAACGAGTCTACTCCCTCCTCCTTTTCATATTTAACATTCTCCTCTTCCATCTTCTGTTCAAACACTTTTAATTTATCTACCCCCCAGACTCCCATTTTCGTGTTCCTTTCCCCCCCTCTTTCCTTTCTCCCTCTGCCACGTTTATGGACGCCACCTTTCAGTGTAGCTATTACTGGGAAGTGTTCTGACCCTATCTCATTCCCTACATTCATACTGCATATCATATTACTCATTCTTTCTTCCGCCAAGATGTAGTCTATTATTGTTTCTCCCTTACCTATAAATGTAATCTCTCCTTTCTCATCTCCTTTCATGTTGCCATTACATATAAACCATCCGGTTTCTCCTATCATGTCTAGTAACCTCCTCCCCTCCCGGTCTATCTCCCTATGTTTGGAGCTCCTTATATATGCCTCCTTTTCTTCATCCCAAGTCCCTCCCCCTTGCTCGCCAGTCCAGGCATTTAAGTCACCTCCTATCAAAACCAATTCTTCCTTCTTTTCCTCCATCCACCTCCTTTTTACTCTCCAACCTTCCTCTTCCCCTCTTCATCTATATACACAAACCACCGCTATTTTGACTTTCCCTATTATAATCCTTCTTACCATTGTTCCCTCCTTTTCTTCCCTGTCCTGCTCTGTTTTACCTTTTACTGCCAGTTCTTTTCTCACCCCTGAGACCATGCCGCCCATTCCTCTACCTTTAACGTGTTCCTTCCTTGCCTCTTGCATTGTCCACACATACCCTTTAGGTAACAACCTTTTCATCCCCTTCCAATCCTTCTCATCCGCCCAGGTTTCACTCATCATAATCACATCCCACTTTTCTAACTCCCGCCAGAAACCTTCATTCTTGTTCTTCATGCTCGACACATTCCAGAAAGCTATTTTCACTTTTTTCTCCTCCCTTCCCTCCCCTATCCTCCTTCCTTTTCTTCCGCCTTGCTTTTTGGAAACCCCTCTGTTTGCTCTCTAGCCTCTTTTGTATCTTCCTTTTTTCTACCTTTCTCAACTCTTTTTCCCTTCTTCCTTATTTCTTCTGATTCCTCGTCCCAGAACCATTCCTCCCCATTTATCCATAATCTGTCTCTCCCTATCCATACCATGTGCCCCTTTTTCTTCTCTATCCATGATTCTGGTCTATTTGCCATCTCCTTTTTCTCTCCCTCCATGTCAGATCCTCTTCAATTCTTTCCCTTCTTCCTTTCAATAATTTTTTGTTCTCCATAATTTTCTTTTTCTCCTGCTCACTCCCTACTTTTACTACAAACATTCCTTCCTTTACTTCCTTCGTCCCTCCTATTCTCTTAACTCCTTCTACCCTTACCTGCACTCCAATATCTCTCAGAAGATTGATGATTTCCGCCTCCCCTGCTTCACTCTCCATTGTCAATCCCTTAATAATTATGTTATTTTTCCTCTTCGCCCTTTCTTCCCCTTCCAATCTCCTTTCAATGTCACTCAGTCTCTTCTTCAATCTTTAATTCTCATTTTGCACGTTCTTATTACTCCCTATGTCTATTTCCGCACCCTCTGTTTCTTTCCCCATGTGCTCATTCCTCAATTCTAAGTTGTTCACCCGTTCTTCCAGCTGTTTTATCTCAATATTTCTCCTTTCGTCATCCTCCTTCTGTCTATTGTCTATGCTCTCTAGCTTACGCCATACCTTATCCTTCTCCTCTTTCCAGAGTTTATCCCACTCCTCCCACTTTTCTCTTACTTTTCTTACTTCCCCCCTTACAACATTTCCCTGCCTATTCATATCTTCCAAACTTTTCCTTGTTTCCTCTCTAAACCCTTTTATGAGAGCCTCTAATTTTTCAAACATCCCTCCGTCCCCCCTATCTCTATCTGGTGTTCTCCGTTTAGTGAGTTTATTCTTGCCTTTCTTGCTTTCCTTATCTGTTTCTAACTCATCGTCCCCTTCCTCTCTTTTTCTTTTGCCTTCTCCCTCACTACTGGTCACGTTTCCTATTTTTCGCCATTCGTCTAAACTCCGATTCGAGCCCGCGCTCCCTAGCCTGTTCAGGCGTTGTAGGTTAGAGGGCCTCCCGCCTTTATGGGCCGTACCTGAATCCCTTCTCTCTGCCATCCCCACCCTAGTCGGCGTCTTAAACGTCTTTCGACCGCTACCGCTACTGTCATCTTCCCCCTTCACTCCACTAACCGAGCTCGCAACCTCGTCAGCAATTGCCTCATCTCCCGCCTGACCTCTGGCGCCCGTTAGCGGACTTCTTACCGTCGGCATCCCAGTATCCAAACTTACCCACTGTTCCACGACGCTACCCTCTCTTCACCTGCCTGCCTCTTACCCCCTTGCCCGACAACAATTTTTCACTCCTAACCTCAAAACTTTCGTACGCTCCAATTTCCTTTTCTCACACCTCACTTTCAACCTTTACACCCTTGCCTACACTTACCCTTCTTCCTTTACACCTGATCTCCGCACTCAATGCCCTTTTTGCTTCCACACACGCTGTTTCCCTTCACCAAAGCCAAAAAAACCAACACTTGACACAAAACAGTTCTCTCGCGATCGGTACCGAAAACGGAAGCCTAATTGTCTCTACTATTGGTTCTCTGACTTACAATTTATCAAAATTCTTATCCAATCTACTAAAGCCTATATCCGGAAAAACTGATTCTTTTATAAGAGATAGTTGGAGTTTTAAAGAAAAAATTAATAATTTTAATGTTCCTAATACACATTCACTCGTTTCACTAGACGTTATATCTATGTTCGATAAAATTCCGTTGGATTTAGTTTTGGACGTTATAGAAGAAAAATTCCAATTATTTAAAAATTTAACTAAAATATCAAACTCAGAGATTTTAACAGCTGTCAAAACTGTTTTCAACAATACTGTTTTTTCATTCAATAACAAATTCTATAAACAAATTTCTGGTTGCCCGATGGGTTCACCTTTATCACCTATTGCATCCAATCTTGTTTTGGAAGATGTTGAAAAAAGAGCGTTATCTAAATTAAGCTTCAAACCACTTCTCTTTAAGCGTTATGGTCAGGCCAATATTTGAATTACCATTCTCACCATCAATTTAGTCAAAAGATTGGATTAATTAAAGGCTCAATAGATAGATGTATCAAATTAAGTGACATCAATTTTAGAAAAGAAAACTTAGACCAATTAAAAATTACTTTACAACAAAATAATTATCCACTACCTTTAATTGAAAGTATTATTAAAGGAAGAGTACATGAAATTTACAGTACCTCAATTAGAGATAAAAAAAAAATGGTTTGAAAATTATAGACAAACTGATTTACGCGTTTCATTACCTTTTGTACAAGGGTTATCAGAAAGATTAAAAAATGCGTTAAAAAAGTTTGCTATTAATGTATATTTTAGAAATGATCACACATTAAAAAAATGTTTCCCTAACATAAAAGACTCCGAAAAAAATGAGAATTTCTCTAACGTTGTTTATCTAATAAAATGTAAAGGATGCAATAAAGTTTATATAGGTGAAACTGGTCGTCGGTTAAAAAATAGAATATCCGAACATAAAAGGGATTGTAGAATTGGTAACTTAAATACAGGCCTCTCACAACATTCTTGGAAGTCTGATCATTATTTCGATTTCGATTTTAAAAATATTAAAATTCTTGCCAAAGAAAAAAACTCTTATAAAAGAAAAATTCTAGAATCAATTTTCATAAATAAATATATAAAAGTATCTATTAATTTAAAAACTGAAATTCTTAACATAAATCAATATTACAATAGCATCATCCATTAAATTGAATTCCCCATCGCATTTGGCGCACTTTTCATTTGGAATTGATTTTGTCCACCTATCACTAAACTTTCCTAGGCTTTTCATTTGGAATTGATTTTATCCTTCTATCACTACAACTCTCTCAGGTCTTATACTCATTGATTTGTTTGTACACGTCACATCAGATTGTCAGCTGTTTCACAGCATATTAAATTTATAAAATGTGAACCTTTTTGAACATTTGCGAAAGTTTCCTTGAACTTTATCCCAATATTTTTTTTTTTAAAAACTTTACAATGTTTTTAAAAAACTGCAAAATGCTATGACTTTACAAAAAATGTTTTTAAAAAATAATGTCATCCACCTCGACGTATATTATGATTGACTCCGATTATCCATTAAGGTAAAAAATTTGTGTTTTTGTACAACTAATTTATTTTTTTGTATATAGATTCATTAGTATTAATTAATTTAACTTTTATAACAGATGTTTTGTTTCTGAAGAGGGCCCACAGTTGAGGCCGAAACATTAATAAAAAGAAATTTTGACTGAAATTCCTTTTTTTAAACATTTTTTTTTATTCTAAATTGATCGTAAGACCGAAAAAAAATAGAAAACTTTGTTTTCTCTTATATTTCTGAATACCCAAAATTGCAAAATTTTCTTAATTGTTAAAAACATATAGTCTAGTCAAATCAGACAAAAGATACCATTTTGTTGTAATAAAATATAAACAGCAACTTGTTTTGCTTCAAATGTTTGGGTAGGCGTTCTAATGAGAAACTTAAACCTTGAGCGCTACCAGATTTTTCGGTATATTATTAATTAACAATAAAATTAAAGTTGTAACCATTTCTTGGTGTTTTTGGGAAAGCTTGAGTTTAAATGAATTTTCAGTCTTATAAAAATATTCTGATCGGATTTCTCTTGTTAGATTCGTGAAGTGGAAGGCTAAAAGTATTCACAAACATTTTGTCTGGAATTCGAAATAAAAAAATGACCGAGTGAAGGGGTGATGATATTTTTTTGGACGATACAATTTCGACCAAAAAATTCTGGATAAAAGTACCACATCGCCTCGGCGAGCTTCGAGTTTGAATTTACGGTAGGTCCAGCGCAAGAAAATAGAAAAGGTCTTCTAATCCGCAATGTATCTCACGTATTTGGTAAATGATCCCTAAACAAATACTCTGATGTATCAATTTGTTGTGTAACAAAATTATTTTGTACAAAAATCGTTGTAATTTATTATTGGAATGATACTTGGTAACGAAAAATTATCATGAACTGAATATTTCTAAAAAATATAGAAAGTTATAAGCAATTTCTCACTTTAATAAGCCCCATGGGTAGCCTAACAGAGGGTGACGGACAACTGTGCACGGAGCAACTGTGCACGAGCCCGTGTACGTGGGTGTTCACTGGTACAACTGTGCACGTTGTTGGCCACAGGCACTGCATTCAAATGTTTTTCCTCTCATCGCACCTTCCCATTGAAAATAGTTCAAATTAATTAATAGTTCAAAAGTTCGCGCGCGAATTGCGGATCCGTCTTCACACAATCAACAAGTCGAAGCTACTGACCATCAGGCAGCATATTGTTGACAGAATACGAGTACTGTCTAACGCTAGGAGAAGTCTAGATTAGAGGGTAGGTGGGACAGAGAAAATTAAAAGTTTTTGTCTGACCCATCTCGACTCTTCCAAGACCCTCCAGTTACTGTCGACCATCCGCCCAAACCAGAGGAGGTCGAAGAATTTTGGAGAGAAGTCTACGAGGTGCAGCATCCACTTCAAGAAGTCTCAAAGAACATGAATAGATCCAAGGAGCTGTGCAATGCCCTCATAACAGCTGCGAAGGAATGCCCACCTATCGCTACCGAGGAGGTGAAAAAAGTATTAAGAAGCATGAAGATCTATTCCGCTCCGGGTGGTTGATAGAAGGGCGCACGGTGCTCCTGCCGAAGACGGGCAACTTAGCTGACCCTACAAATGACAGGCCAATATCTTGTCTGAACACACTGTATAAGATCTTTACAGCTATCCTAAATGATAGGATTGTTTGGACAGTTGGACCTGTGTGACGAGAGTTGTATGAACAACGCGGCTGAAAGAAAGGCGTAGCAGGATGTCGGGAGAACCTGCTCATCGATAGATATGTTTGTTAAGATGCAGCATCCTATCAGCGATTCCTATCGATGGCCTGGATTGATGACTGGA
Source organism: Andricus quercusramuli (assembly GCA_932178445.1). NCBI lineage: Eukaryota > Metazoa > Arthropoda > Insecta > Hymenoptera > Cynipidae > Andricus > Andricus quercusramuli. The sequence continues at coordinate 33,898 of CAKNXH010061519.1, forward strand.
AAGCTTTCGATTCAACTTCCTATAGACTATCATTTGTCTGTTGGAAAGCTTGAAGGTTCATCCACACATCGTGAGGTGCATAGAGAGATTAATGCCGCTTTGGAAAACCAGATTTACGCTCTCATCTGGAAAACATCGTGTGATCACTAACAGTGTCACCTTTCAGAAAGGTGTGTTTCAGGGCGACACCATCAGCCCTCTTCTCTTTTGCCTCACATTATTGCCACTGTCTCTCACACTTCGCCAACCTGGCATACCTGGAGATCGAAAGCATAAGGTCACTCATGTATTTTACATGGACGATGACAAGATCTATGCTAGAAATCATGAGAAACTACATCTAGCTCTAAACATTGCCAAAGAGTACACTCAAGAGATTGGAATGGAGTTCGGGTTAGAGAAATGCGCCATGGTTAATTTGAAGAGAGGAAAACCTAATGGCATCCCCGAAGACCCTGAGATCGTCGACAGAAGCGCTATACGACACCTTAGCGCTGGAGAGACCCATAAATACTTGGGCGTGCCACAAAGTCGCATTCACGACGTGACATCTGTAAAGGATACTCTCTGAAGCTGATACAAACGTCTCATTCGGCAGATTTGGTCTTCCGAACTGTCGGCTAAGAACAAAGTATCTGCAACGAACATGCTTGCCGTCCCGGTAGTGCTCTATTCATTTTGAGTAGTTCCATGGACGGAGGACGAGCTCAGATCCCTCGATATCGGGTCCCGACAGGTTATGCACATGAACGAAAGCATGCACCTTAAGTCTTCTGTTCCACGACTTTACATCTCACGCCGTCAAGGTCTTCATGTCATCCTGAATCTTGAATGTCTTCAAAATAGGATTATTCTGGGTACAGCACATATAGTCGCAAATGGACAAGACCCTCTTCTTGAAATGGTCAGGAAACACGAAGAAGTTGGCAAAGGGGCGTTTCTGTACAAAGCAGTGGAGGAGGCTGCTGAAAGACTCGGCCTTGACTTCAATATCAGGGTTGAGCAAAAATGCATCAAATCTTATCCATCTTGAATACTCACTCCTGAAGGCCCGGATTAAGAAAGCACAGAAGTAAAACTTCCGCGAACAGCTCCCCGACAAGAGGATGCACGGCATCTTCCACAGAAATGTGGAAGATCAGTCGATGTCGTATGAGCTGACGCTGCTTTTCTTGGATCACCCGGATTAAATTCGGGCACGGAGCGCTTCATTTTGGCATGTCAAGATGGTGTCATTTCCGCTCTAGCATATCATCACCTCATTTTGAGCCAAGACATTCCTGATGATAGCTTCAGAGCGTGTCATGAACACCCCGAGCATCTAGGACACATACTATCTAGTTGTTCAACTGATGCGGGAACAATGTACATCCAAAGGCACAATGCGGCACTAAGAGTGCTTTATTACTATCTGTGTAACTCTTACGGCATTAGCCCAAATACCTTTCCGCTAAACGCTTCTAGAGAAATAGAGTCAATTGTCGAAAATGAGAAGTGCCGCATATACTGGAACTTCATATTCTCGACAATTGTTTCTGTTGCGCACTCGAGACCTGACATAGTTCTTCTTGACTTCACGAAACGAACCATGATCATTATAGAATTTTCGGCATCAGCTAACAAAAAAGTTACAACGAAGGAGAAAGAAAAGAAAGAGAGGTATACCTTATAAGGGAGTTGCGACGGTTATACCAGGAATATTCTGTTGAGCTAATCGCCCTGATCATCGGCGTTCTTGGAGGTGCCAAGGGTTCACTTGCTAATAGCCTCAAAATTTTCCTTGCGTGTCAACAGAATGCTGAGACACTTGCGGGAAAAATGTAGAAGGCGGTCGTCCTTGGGTCGCTCCGTGTCCTCAGGGTGCACGAGACTTTTGCCGGATCATCGTATTGAATTCGTCGCAGACTGCAACCACCTATCTCACGGTCGTGAAACCTGATTACAGCTGAAATTTTACCGCGATTTCGCTGGGAGGGGGTGCAATTTTTTAGATTAGCACCCGCGATCTTTCTATGATTAGTTTAAAATATAACACGCACACAATGTCTTTATTGTATCTCCTAACCTTTGGTACCGTCGACATTCGGTCTCTCAACAACTAAACACACACAGTGATTTTTCTTGTTCTTATTGGCTATATTTTCTTTTAAATCAATTCTCTTTTAGAACACAAATTTATTCAAAGTACATACAGTAAGGAGTATTTCTAACTCTAACGTTATCTCTCTTAGGAGATCCATCCGAATAAACACTACAATTCAAGAATTACGTAATAATAATGGTCTTTTGTACTAAAACAGTAAACTAGATGTCCTACTCTAATTTTCCATAAAAGGGGGATTAAGACTAATCCCTTATTCAATGAGAAGCACAGGCTTCAGAATCTTAGGTCATAAATACCGAGAAAAACGGTCCGGTGCAAATGGTAGAGTAGAAGGGACGTTTCCTTTGAGTCGAGGCTCTGAGTGATACTTTGTCAATCCTCGCTTTTGAAAGGAGGCGCAGGTAAGAAAGAGTTGCATTAAGCAAAAGAGAGAGAGTCTGTAAAGGATTTATGATCCTTAGCCAATGAGATCGTTCCCTTTCATGAGTTTCCTCTGGATTTAAAATAATTTCGAAGTAAAATACATTTAATTCTGCGAATTTAAATTAGAGACTTTTTTGACCAGGTTAGAATAAGGCATATTCAGTCTGCTCATGAGACCCTAAAATAAATTGACAGGAATTGATCTTTTTGCACGCCACTTCTTAGACTAGTTGGAAAGCAGTCCTTTCTCTACTCATCAGTGGTTTTGCAGAAAGAAAATAGTAGAAATTAAATGCATGTCAAAGTTCATTAAACTTATATCCACGAAAAAGATATTTTGAGAGATTCTCTGCGAACTCAAACTATTGTTGAATGCTTGAATAGCACCACGAGGATCTATTTGAAAGGAGGAAAAAGAATGTTGCTAGAGAATTCTCTAACGCCTTAAAAATTCTTTCCCCAGAAAGATGTATAGGACCCTTGCGGCTCGCCCGCAGGTCTTCAACTCTCGATTTTTCGTTGCGCAACGGGTTTTATGAAACACGCGGCGTTCTTTTCTTCCACTATTCGCGTCAGAGATGTTAGTGGGAGGCTGTGGAGTTTGCGCTCTAGATATTCTCCTGAGTGATGCAACTTTCCATGAAGTTCACTCCGACGAATATATGTTTGTCTATTCCCAGGATGCTGATCAAGTTACACGCAGGTTGCAACTGCGCCTCATTGAAATTATTACGCTAGATAATATTAATATTATATGTGACGATGTTCAGCTGTGAAATTATACTACCTCGTACCGCGCTGTCCTTTTAGCCTAATCGAGCGTGATGATTTCAATTTCCCCTTCTGTGATCCTTTCGCCTGTCGTGGTAATGTCGATCTTTTCTCATGGAATTCCTTTGATTGCTTTCTTATATTCTTCCTTATTGCTCCAGTGAGGGTTTCGCAAATTCCTACTTTCTGCGAAGTTCCATTCAGTAGTTATTGGCCAAGCTTGTGATGGATTCCATAGGCCATAGCTTTCTCACAAATCTTCTGAATCAGCGATTGGTCCTGACGAGCGGTTGCTCAATCTCTTTATTGTTCGAATATTCACGGGCGCCTTGTTGACTTTAGTATCATCCTTCTTCGTCGCGGGAGCTTCCACTTTTAAGATTCGTAGGTACCTCTCTTCGATTTCTGCCTTTATTTTCTTCCAGTTTTGCACGTACATTACTTTTACAGCGGGCCAGCTTTTATCCTCTTTTCCACTGGTTTCATGAGGCCTATTCTTGGGTTGTAAATTCTTATCTTTGAAGATTTGATCGACTAGAATGTCTTTACGGCTCTTCTCAACTCCGTACATATCTGGGCGTGGCTTGGCGACATCTTTCTCCTCGACTATGAGCCTCCATTTCCTCTCTGCGTCGGACTCTATTTGTTGGTTCTGTATAGGCCCTTCGTTCTGCGGCGGGTGGTCAATGTTGACATCTACGATTCTCAGCGCGCTGATTTCTAGTGCGGCGAGAATTTCTGCGACCATCTCGTGATCTTCTTTTAGTTTTTCTAATGGAATGCATGATTTTTCTTCAGTCGATCGAGCTTTGCTGTTGCATGGTTGTGGTGATGTTTCCTCATTAAGTTGCTGTGCACTTGTAGAGGGTTGCGGCGTGTCTCCTGTTTGAGTTTCACCGCCTGCTGTCCCTACACCCTTTCCTTTCTTGTGTATGGAAAGTTTTGGCACATTTACGTCCGAGACCGTAATATTTTCAGGTCTAATGGCCTTCCTGTTTGTTGTAGATATATCGCGCGGCCTTACGTCGATAGTACGATGATTGTGTGTCTGACTTTTACAAAAATCGTGTTTCTCGCTATCAACATCACATTGAATTGCCAAATTGAATTGGGTATACAAAACTTCCCATTGAGTTGCGTCTGGAATATTCACTGTTTTCTTCAAAACTGACCTTCCTTAAACTCGAAGCCGTTCCCGAGCATCTTGGGTTCAGTTGCTTCTACATTTTCTTTGTCCCCTTGATCGGTTTTCCTTCGATGGTATTACCTCAGATCATTGGCATGGTATTTCCCCCTCTCGTTTTCGTTTTAGACGCCCTGCAAGATGTAGACATTCGTGGCAACTCACTTTTTTATTCTCTATGGACCTTCGTACAAAGCCATAAGTTTTGTCATTATACCTGTTGCCGTGTGTTACACGTTACAGGCCTTTGCTAGTACCCATTCATCCACTGAGAAGGTAACTCCCTTTTTGTGTTTGTTCAATCTTGCTAATTGCTTTTTACGCTTATGATATGATTCGTTTAAGATTGTTTTTATGTTCTCATTATGGTGATGCACGTCGACCAGGACGATCGAGAAATATCTGAATTCGAGACTGTTTCTCGTTTTTCGAAGACAATATCTCGTCTCACTTCATATCGTCAAAACTATCTCGTAAATCTATCGAGATCGATCGAAAAATTTCATATCTATTTAATTTCGTCACGATTAGCATTAATGCTGTTGATTACTTTATATTTCACAGTAAATAAATAAAATAAATTGGTTCTGCTTCTCAAAAATGAGAATATGTACCACAAAGTATTAGATTTTTGATTCAAATATTTTTTCAGTGAAGAAAGGAGTGCGATAAAACGTATTTGGCCGTACATATAAAAAGGAATAAAACTGAGGTATTTAAAATGTGATGAAAATTAATTGTTTGGATGTGTGTAGCATGTAAGTTTCCTGAAAGTTATTTCGATGCATCCTTTCAAGATGACGTTTTACTCCCGTTGTGTTGCCGTCCGTTATTTTAATAGACTTAATATTGGCTGTGAAGGAACCTTGTAAGGGACACAGTTTACATTTAGCCCATCTTACTTTTTTCTCATCCAGAAAGAAATAAAAAAACTCATCCAATGATTTGCAATTATGCTTTCTGCGTTTTGATCGGAAAGTAGTTCCTTTTTCGGAATTTTGATTGCTATTAAGGTTAAATTCAAATCTATTAACTTTTTTTATTTCCGTGGATTTTAATAAGAATAAAAATGATAGTATTATGATAGTAATGTTTCAAAGTACACAATAATAAAATAGAAAAGATTTTAAACGTTTAAATTTACATCTTTATTTTTATTGACATTCTGAAAATACATAATTCACGTGAAGATTTTTTAAATTTATTTAATTGGGTGCACAATACTTTGAGGAAGTTGCTTGTGGTTCTTCGTTCTCGCCTGGTTCATCATCTTTTGTTGCAACTGTTTTTTGCGTTTCCATAACTGGAAATTTTTAGCTGTCACACTGACACCGAGAATTCGCTCGACATTTGAGACGATACGAGACGAGGAAAAACAAATGAATGGTAGAGAATATTATCCCGAAAAATTCTCGTAATTTTAATATAATATATCGAGACAGACGATCAACTCGGATCGACATGCATCACTTCTCAAGTTCAGCGAACCACGATCCATGTTCATCATGAGGTAGGAGGGTCCTAAAGAGTCTTATGAGCTCTCGATTAACTCTTTCCACCATATATGCCTCTGGATGGCGAATCGATGTTAATATCCTCTGGATTTCTCGATCATTAAGTGCCTGCCTCCACTCGTGACTCGTTGTTAAAAGCCGAGAAAGGTGGGGAGGGGCAACTCAATGGAAGCATCAGTGGAGGTTGAATTAAAATAAGTGTTTATCTTTTCTTCGTGATCAATAATGAAAACAATACAGCATTATAGTCAGAAGAACAATCGCAATAATTTCATGATGTCCAGTGAAGACAAGAAGATCAGCTCACTATCGGTCCGTGAGATCAAGACGACATTCGTGATTCGATACATCCATCCTTAGAAGAAGCAGTCCTGTCAAATCTGCAAAGGAATTAGGCAACTCTACCCTTCACTGGGAATAGGTCATATCAGCCGACAAGATAGTATGCCAAGGAAGCATTCAAGAAAATCAGAAGCGCCACGCCTTCGCCAAGCAGTTGAAGATATTTTAGCACCTGAAAGAATAGAACACAAACGGGCTGGATAGGCCCCCACGTTAGAATCAGGGAAGAGCCTTTACAGATAAACCAAAACACCTGTGACAAGGCTCGGGCCTTTGCGGGTAAACCAAGATCACAGTAATAAGGCTCGGGCCTTTGCGGGTAAACCAAGATCACAGTAATAAGGCTCGGGCCTTTGCGGGTGGACCAGAATGATTAGGCCAAGTGCCTCCAAAAATAACTTACCGATAAAGTAGACACATTGCCTCCAAAGCTCAAGGAAACGTGAGCAGCTGCATCCAAAGATCAAGGAAGCATGAGCAGCTGCCTCCACAAATTGAACGAGACAGGAAATCTGCTTCCAAAGGCAATAGTAGAACCGGACACTGAAGCACACTTGTATTTGCCTCCAAAGGCAATAGTAGACCAAACAATGTAGATCACTTGCCCGCCCGTCAAAGGCAATCGTAGAACTAAACACTGTAGATCACTTGTACCGTTGTACCTCGAATTGGCCTGACGACTCATGGAAAGCCGCGCACCAAATGATCACAGAACCCCAAATTGATGCACGACCATTCACTTGGCGATCTCAAACTGATCTGAGCTGATTTTTTAGAAAAACGTGTCTTGCTCCTCCCACTCTCGAACGAGATAGTTCGATCATACCAATTACCTGGCAACCCTTCAGGCACCTGCCCATGCAGAACAATGAGTCGACCTTTGCATTTCCAAGGACAATTACCGGTGAACTGGCCAAAGACAAGACAAGTCGAATTCTTCATAATTTGTCTCTTCAATAATTTTCTAAGGTTATAACTAGCAAACATTTTTAACACTCGTAAATTGCGTGGCCCTATCAGAGAGTACCTTCTGTGGTTTGCCAATCAGCTCTGAAAATTCATCGAGTTTTTTAATGGCTATCTCACTTGTTGCTTTGCACAGGGGATACAATTTGTTAAATTTTGTAAAAGTGTATATCATGACGAGTAGGTACTCATATCCAAATTTTGTTTTGGTTAAAGGTCCAAAAGATCAATCGCTATGAGTTCCAGCAGCTCTTGTGATAACACCGGCTCTTGTTATTCTTGCGACGCTTGAGTGGAGATCTTATTGTGCTGGCACGAGTCACAGGTTGCGTCGATTTGCCTTGTCAACTTTGCCATGCGTGGGAGTAATATGATTATCTGAGAATTCTACAGGTTTTTTCCGCGCCTGAGTGTCCATGAGAGGCTTGACACTCCCATTTGAGCATTTTAATAGGTCCTTTGGGTACGTAAATAAGATTAGTTACACCATACGAATGATACAAAGCGTCAATGATGATCTTAAAATGCGTTTCTTCATCTGTGTTTCGTTGCACCTATTTTATCAGATGTTGAATATTTTTATCCACGTGTTGTTGTTGCGGAATGTCGCGAAGTTGTTGTTCAATCTCTCTTGTCCAGTCACAATTTAGTGCGTTTATTACGACTCTGGTTTCTCGTAGATTTTTTTTTTATAATCGTCCTCATCCTGCAAGCATCTCAAAACATCCGCCATTACATTGTCTTTCCCTGGAAGAGGTTTTACCTTCATATTATAATCCTGTATCGCGAGAATCCAGCGCGTGAGACGTGTATTCACAAACTTGCACTGGGAAATCGTGTATGCAATTAACTTTTCAGGATCCGGTTTAATGCCTCTTGTCGTTAGAATGAATCCCAGGATTTTTTTTATTTTTTGAAAAAGTTTGATTGGCTGAGGTTTAGAGTGAGATTATTCTCTGCTTATCTCCCAAGGATTTCATTTAAATGTTCAAGGTGATGCTCATGAGGGTGGCCCAAAAATACACATTTTGAAATTTTTGACCCGCGTCGACGCAAAATTGTTCTCTCATAGAAACAAATAGATAAATATTTTTTATTTTGGAATGAAATGATTTTTAGTAATTTGTAAATTAATTTTCGTGTATTATGGAGATTAACACGTAAAACGTCTAATTTTTTCACTTCCTTGATTTTTTCCAAGAAATTACAAGTCAATTTATTTACCCTTTTATAAACTTGTTCTCTTCTCAGTAAAGATGAATTTTCTCAAATTTTAATACACCAACAAAGTTATAAAAAAATTTGGGTCACCTTGAAAGTTGTATAAAATTACAATATTTGTAGACTCGTAGCGAGCCTTTGATATGATTTTTCAACTTGAAATTTTCAAGAAGGATTTATGAGGATATTGAGAACAGATTTGTGAAAAAAAATGTTCATTATTTTTTAAATTATAGTTTTGAAGTGATTACGAAAATGAGTGATAATGAAAAATTTCAGTCCAACAGCAGCTTTTCTCCGATCCTGAAGAATTTATGGCAGCTAAGTTGAACTCAGAGTGGCTTACTGTTAAAGGCTGAGGACTTCCAGATGCAGGCTCGACCATAAAGCTCCCTGCTACAGGCCGAAACCTGTAACTCAGCACATTTCCCCAATTTTTTTCGCACTTTCTGGGGAACCTCCTAATTTCTTTACAATACCCGCACCCTTGGGGGATACTTGACTTCAATGAGTTGAATAACAGAGTCATAACACTAAAACTGCCGTCTGGGTTAAATCTCAGGGCTCGCTTCAGGTTCTCTTGAAACTTTTCTGTTTTAATTCGTACGTTCGGAGAAAACTTCAAAATGCTTTAGAACGTACTAAAAATCATTTTATTTCAAAATAAAAAAAAATGTATTTATTTGTTTCTACAAGAGAACGATTTGGCGTCGACGCTGGTCGAAAATTCCAAAATGTATATTTTTGGACCACCCTAATGCTCATTGTTCTCAGAAATGATGAGGGGCATTCTGCGCTCTGGGCATTCCCAATCTTCGATTAAAACTTCGTTCAATCTTCTTGCATCCAGACACAAGCGAATCGATCCATCCTTTCTAATTACGGGCACGACTGGATTTATATTAGAGCTATTCGATCTTTGAATAACTCCCATATTTAACATTCTTTGTACTCCGGCGTCTACCTTCTTTCGATGAGCTATAGGGATTGGGTAGCTACATCCGACGAAAGGCTGTCCTTCTTTAACTTTCAGCACGTGCTGGTATTTAGTGAGTAATCCTGGCTCTTTCCGAAAAACTTGGCGGTGCTTCCATATCATTTCTCCAAGTTTTGATTTTTCTTTTTCGTTGAGATCAGGACTTTCACTGATTTTATTTTGAATTTCATCCCATGTAAATACCAAGGGTAATTCCGCATTCTTTTTAGTTTCCTCCTTGTTTTTTCTCTCTTTCCATTCAATCGGTTGTTTTGTCGTTTTCTGAATGGTGCAGAGATTATATTGTCCGTCTAGAGTTGCTTTGCTTTCGTCCTGTATAATTCCTGTATAATTCTGAAGTTCGTCCAACACATCAGATCCGATTATACAGGTTCGAGAGAGGCATGACACAACCAAAAATGCTATCTGAATGGTGGTGCTCGGCAATTGTACGTCGGCATAGATTTGCTTACTGAGCCTTATTGCTTTGCACCTCACTGGTCCAGCTACGGCCAAACCTGCCAGTGGTAGGCTGAGGTTTAGGTTTTGTGTTCTTATCCTCTCTTCCTTACGCGTGTCTCTGCGCATGTCAGCATAATAAATGATGTCGGGTGCCACGTTAATTTTGCTCTCTCTTTAATTTATTGACGCGGCTGCTGCTCGTTTCCCGCGTCGTATTTCTTTTCTTCGAGAGGATATTATGCAATAGGGTGGGCCGAATTTTTTTTGTTTTTTTTGTTTTGTTTGAAAGGCCTCAGGTCCAAAAAGTTTCTACTGGATCCCAGTAACTCACAGGCCAAATTATAGATTTAAAAAAAAATATTTAACGGGAGCGCATCGACGATCAAGCCTAAAATGTGAAAAATGTTAATTTTCACTTTTTCTATTAAAATCTTTTTTATATTTGACAGGTCTAATCATTTAAATCAGTAAAATATTCTCTACTAAAGTCATTTTTTACACATACAGTACAGCATTAACAAGAGAAGGGCGATATTTATCCCGAAAATGAGAGCGGGAGATGGTGCAAAATGCATTTGCACGTACTGCATTTTGTCACTTCAAGTTCATGTTTTTCTTGAAAAATCTTATTATTAGCTTTTTTCACATATTCCTAGATGAAAATATTATTTTCGTCCTATATAATCCTGTATCAAAGTCGTAACTTGTCTGATGATCGGATGCGTAACGAATTTTCTGAAGCTAAGCTCGGTTGAGGCCATTTTCAATAAGCGATAACAAAATAGATTGGAAAACTTTAAATCATGAATTCGGATATATTAACATAAAATTACCAACTACGAAGTCAAATATAACGGTCACAACATTAAAAATTCTTACCCATTCAACCGGAAATAATTCTAGGCAAAAGAAATACATTGTTTTTAGGGAAAACATGAGCTTAAAGTGACAAAATGCACTTTGCACTATCTCCCGCTCTCATTTTCGGGATAAATATTGCACTTTTCTTGTTAATGCTGTATAGTATGTGTAAAAAATGACTTTGGTAGGAAGTATTTTATTAATTTGAATGATTAGAGCTATCAAATATTAAAAATATTTTAATAGAAAAAGTGAAAATTAACATTTTGTCACATTTTAGGCTTCATCGTCGATGCGCTCCCGTTAAATATATTTTTTTAAATCTGTAATTTGGCCTGCGAGTTACTGGGATCCAGTAGAAACTTTTTGGACCTGAGGCCTTTCAAAAAAAAAAATTCGACCCACCCTATTGTGCAATCTCTATGTCTTGTTGTGAGTCTACTTCCAGGTTCTGCACTTTGAATGGAGGTTGATAGTTATTCTGCCGGTTCCCACTTTGTTGTTGTTGTGTCCAGGCTCCATTGTTACCTGGATAGTTATTTTTGGAATATTTATTTCCAGCATTGCTATTTATCCAAGTTCCAGGATAGTTTTCCTTCTCTCGGTGTGTTGTTTCTATTTGTGCCAATCTTGTCAAACTCTTCTAAAAGTTAGATTAATTGCTCGCACTGATTCATGCCTCTCTCGATGATGGCATATTTAATCTCGTCATTATAATGACGAGCTAATTTTCGGATTACTTCACCTTGTTCGGGTGCTGGTATTAAGTCGCTCACGTGGGCAAACATCTTCGTAGCATATTATGCACGCAATTTGTCCTGGCTAGGTACAAAATGACCGAATTCTAGCTTCTTCCTAATTTCGTGTTGGGTATGTTCGTTCCAATACCTTTGCTGAAACCTTAATGTAAAGGTATCAAAATCGGGAACGTCGCTTTCTGTGACCAACCACCAATCATCTGATTTGAGGCTTCACCATCGCAGCGGGGTTGCTGGACCGAGCGTTGAGATCATCGGCTATACGCTCACATACTCTAGCGTAGGCGGTCTCTAGCCTGTTAATTTGTGCCTACGTGCGGATTTCTCGATCATCCATGCTTTGAGTAACGTTGGGTGTAGCTTCTAAGGACCTGCTTATGCTTGTTTCCAGAGCCACGAGTTTGGCTTGTAGAACTCTGTCCTTTTCTGCTATCTGTTGCTCCCGGTATTTCTTTTCTTTTGCTAGTACTCGTTATGCCCTTTTTTCGAGGTCATCCAGTCTCTGATTAATCATCATCCACATTAGCTCTGAGCTTTGCTCAGGTGGCATTTGGGACGTGCTGAGTGACTCCCTCGTGTTTTTTGTCGGGATATTGCGAATCATTGTGCCAAGATATTCTTGTGGGTCACTCTCACTCGGTTACTTCCTCACGATTTTAGAAATCCACTGTTTATTTGGCTCTCGTAGACCCTTGATAAAGTTCACTGATTGTTTTCGCTTTATTTTTACATTCTTCATTCGCAATGTACCCCCTACCGATAATAATTGAGCTTTTATTCTTGCCACGATCCTGTGATCGTGTATTTTCGGTTTAACGTATAGTCTAAATTTTCGCTTATTAACACGATTCGTTGTTTCAGTGTACAGATTGCTGTACTTCGTCCATGAAGCGCGAACGTGGACGCACTTGTGAATGTGATTTCTCGATTTAGTTCATCACGAATTGTGTAACACTCACGAATGAAAATTTTTGTTTCATAAACTACCGTTATTCATCCCTCACACTCAATAATTGTAGTATACTGTTCATAGAACACACTGTTCGTAGCATTTCTTTTCACATCCTTAATCATTTTCACATTTATAATTGGTCTTTAGTATTAATGTTTTTTTACATGTTTGCTAAGGGATAAAATTTGCACTTTAGTTGCCCCTTTCTTTTTTGCACTCCGCGAGCCATTTGTCTACTCTTTCCACACGACGACTTTCTTGGTTAGTTTTCTGGTTTTCTAAATATTGATCTAATTTAGCCATTCCCTGAGGTATATTTTTCTGGCTGGTAAAATGGGGGTGTCATGATTGAAAGAATAAGATTCTTTATAAAAACGAAAATTTATTCATATTAACCTGAGCTATCTAGATCGTACATGTATTTTTATCACCTATTTTCTGATCTTTCTATGATTAGTTTAAAATATAACACACATAAGATGTCTATTCTATCTCGTAGCCTTTGGTACCGACGATATTCGGTCTCTTAGCGACTATGCACACACAATGATTTTTCTTATTCTTATTGGCTATATTTTCTTTCAAATCAATTCTCTTTTAAAACACAAATTTATTCAAATTACATACAGTAGGGAGTAATTTTAACTCTAACGTTATCTCTCTTAGGATATCAATCCGAATAAACACTACAATTTAAGAATTACGCAATAATAATGGTCTTTTGTACTCAAACAGTAATCTAAATGTCCTACTCTAATTTTCCATAGCGGGGTAATTAAGACTAATCCCTTATTCAATGGGAAGCACAGGCTTCAGAATCTTAGGTTGTAAATACCGAGATAACGGCCAGGTGCAAATGACAGAGTAGAAGGGACGTTTCCCTTGAGTCGAGGCTCTGAGTGACACGTTGTCAATCCTCGTTTTTAAAAGGAGGCGCAGGTAAGAAAGAGTTACATAAAGCAAAAGAGAGAGCTACATAAAGCAAAAGAGAGAGAGAGAGTCTCTGAAGCATTTTTGATCTTCAACAAGTGAGAATGTTCGCTTTCATGAATTTTCTCCGGATTTAAAATAGTTTCGAAGTAAAATACATTTAATTCTGCAAATTTAAATTGCACCCTTTTTTGACCAGGTTGGAATGAAGCGCATTCAGTCTGCTGATAATACCCAAAAATAAACACTCTAACGCCTTTAAAATTCTTTTCCCAGAGAGATGTATAGGGCAGGATAAGAAAAACAGGTTTTCCATCCACTCCTGAGGTGATGTCCTTTAGACCCTTGAGGCTCACCCGCAAGTCTTCAACTCTCGAGATTTTCGTTGCGCAAGGGGTTTTATGAAACACGCGGCATTTCTTCCTCCCACTATTCGCTCTAGATATTCTCCTGAATGATGCGAATTTCCATGAAGTTCACTCCGACGAATATCTGTTTTCCTATTCCCAGGATGCTGATCAGGTAACACGCAGGTAACAATGTCAACTTTGTTTTTTTAAATGGGAACCCCTATTTTGGACAACGGCAATCGAAAGAGCGGGAAATTTTACGTTCAAAAATGTACTTAGGTCATGGGTCAAGGGTGACCTTGAACACCAGCTGAAGGTTATTAGGCTCGACCCAGGTATGGGGTGGGTCCAATCTGTTCTGCTGCGGCTCAGGTGCTTAAGAAAACCGTCGAGGTCATTATTGGAGTTACATTTAACGAGGAATCCAGTAGTGACCTCAAATGTGACCTTGACCTTGACCTTCAAGGTGATGATCAAGGTCGTCCTTGACCTATAACCTGAGTACATGTTTGGACGCAAAATTTCCCGCTCTTTCGATTGCCGTTGTCAAAAATAGGGGTTCCCAATTTAAAAAAACAAAGTTGACCTTAAAATGACCTTGGAGTTCAAACTCAAGGTCAAATTCAAGGTCACCACTGAATTCCTCGTTGAATGTTACTTCAAGAATGACCTTGACCTTTTTGAAAAATATTTTACCTGGAAAATTATTTAGGTGTTTCGTTACTTTTTGGACACCCTGTATAACAAGAGTGTTGAATTGACCCAAATATTATGATGAATTGAATCTCATTTTATTATACCCACATTTTCTGCAACTCTACTGTCTTTCATACAAAATTATAATCACTGAATACTTCGTTCCATATACTATATACTATAAGAATATATATACATACATATACATATACATATATACATATACTATAAGAATATATTATCTGTTGTTATTTTCTTCATAATGTTATTAGGTATTATTATTATTATTATAGATTAGCAGTTCGAACTCGAAAGTTCATTGCCTCACTAACCCGAGACCGCCACACATCTCTATCCTGTGCATCCTCCATCCAGTTTAAGTAATCATGTCCTAGTTCTTTTAAATCTTCCCTTACATTTTTCTCCCATCTGTTTCTCGGTCTGCCTAAGGGTCTCTTACCAATCGGCCTCCCTCTTAAAACTTGCGCCACTGTTCTTTCATTTCCCATTCTTGCTACATGCCCCGCCCATCTTAGTTTACGCGCTTTCATTACTCTATTAATATTTGCTGACCCGTAGAGAGCATGCAGCTCATCATTATGCAGTTTTCTCCATTCGCCGGTCTCTTCGTCCCTTTTTGGACCATAGATTTTTCTAAGTACTTTATTCTCAAAAACTCTAAACCTATTCTCCTCTCCCTTCGTCAGCGCCCACGTTTCGCACCCGTACATGACGACCGGCATTATTATTGTTTTGTAGATTCTTACTTTGATGTTTCTAGATAGCAATCGCGATTTTAATAGTGTGTTTGCTGCATAATAGCACCCATTGCCAGCGTGCAGCCGCGCGTTGATTTCCGTTTTAATCTTATTTTCGCTAGTTATGATAGACCCGAGGTATTTAAACTCGCTAACCCTTTCAAATTTCATATTTCCAGCCATTAGATCCCCGTCTTGATTACTTTGTTCGGATCTGCCGACGGTCATATATTTTGTCTTCGATTCGCTAACTTCCAAGCCAATATCTTTGGCTTTTGTGATCAAGATTTTTGCATTTTTAGCTACCGTTTCTTTATCATCCCCTAGTAAGTCGAGATCATCCGCATATCCAAGAATTTGTACTATCCCATTGAGGGTAGCACCGGTCGGGTTCGCCTGCACTTGCCTAACCACGTATTCTAAAACCAAGTTAAAACGGACGCACGAAAGTGCATCGCCCTGTTTCAGGCCATCGCGGATCGAGGACTCTTCAGATAAACTACCGTTTACGCGTATTCTACCCCTACTGCCGCTTAAGCAAATTTCGATAAGTCTAACCAATTTTCTTGGTACACCCAAGAACTCTAGGATCCAGTACATTCGTGCGCGTATAATAGAGTCGTAAGCTTTTTTGAAATCGATAAATAGCTGATGCACTACTTCTTTAAATTCCCATTTTTTTTCTAGCAGTTGCCTAATTGTAAACATTTGATCGCTTGTAGATCGGTTTCGGCGGAATCCACACTGGTAATCCCCAATGATTTCCTCGGCAAAAGGAGTCAGTCTACTTAGGATTACATTAGACAGGATCTTGTAGCACGAAGATACAAGTGAAATTCCCCGATAATTGTTACAGTCAGTTTTATCGCCTTTTTTAAAGATGGGAATAACGATAGAGGTATTCCATTCTTCCGGCATGCGTTCTGTTTTCCAAACTGTACGTATTAATTTAATAATTTGTCTTGTGAGGCAAGGGCCTCCATTTTTTATCAGTTCTGACGGTAGGTCGTCGATGCCCGCGGCTTTGTTATTTTTCAACTTCTTTATAGCCATTTTTATTTCTATATCAGCAGGGTCATCAATTAATAGATCAGCAGTGTGGATTTCGCCGAGATTACCTTCTACGGGGGCTTCGCGTACATTTAATAGTTTATCGAAATAGTCTTTCCATAAATTCAGTCTCTCTGTCGCATCGGCTACTAGATTGCCATTTTCGTCCCTCATTACTTCCGTTCTACTTTGAAAGCCTTTCCTTATAAAATTGATTCCCCTGTACATCTTGCGCGGGTTATTCTGTTTATTATGCGTTTCTATTGCTAGCATTTTATTCTTTTCCCACTCCCTTTTCTTGGAACCATGGTTTGCTTTTTGTTACTTTCTTTAAACCTATCGTAAGTTTCGCGGCTGTCTTTACCGCCTTTTTTATATTGCTCCACAGGGTTTCCGGGTCCTCCTCGTAATTATTGTTATCGTCGCTCTGTTCTTGGAGAGCGTCAAAGCTATTAGAAATCTCAACTTGATAATTTAATGTTTCTGTTGCTGTTATGAATTTATCTATATTGAAACGAACTGTTGGCTCTGTGCGTCCTGTTTTCTTACTGATCGCTAGCCTAGATCTTAGTTTTACTATCACGAGAAAATGGTCTGAATTTAAATCCGCTCCCCTATACGATCTTATATCGAGAATGTTTGTATGACGTCTTCTGTCAATTAGAACGTGATCGATCTGATTATGATTGTTACCATCTGGTGATCTCCAGGTGGCCTTATGTATATTTTTATGCTTGAAATATGTGCTTTTGACAACAAGGTTCTTTGAAGCTGCAAAGTTTATTACTCTAGTTCCATTGTCGTTACTGACGTCATGCAAACTTTCTGATCCTATTGTAGGCCTATACATCGGTTCTTTTCCAATTTTCGCGTTGAAATCCCCCAATACTATTTTTGCGTCAAAAGTTGAGAACTTGTCAAAAACCTGCTCGATTGTTTCGTAAAAGAGATCTTTAGTGTCTTCGTCTTTGTCCTCGGTGGGGCAGTGCACATTGATTAATACCTGTTTGTTGAAAATACCCTTCAGTACAATGTATGATAACCGATCGTTAATGAATTGCATGTCGATAACCGCTTGCGAGATTCGTTTATTAATAAGAAAACCGGTCCCCAGTCTCCACTCCTTAGCTCCCCCATAGTGAAAAGTATAGTTATCCTTAGAAATTGACGCGAAATCGCCCGGCCAGCAGGTTTCTTGAAGTGCTATTAAGTCAGTTTTGTATTTATTTGCTATCCCAATGAGTTCGCTAAATCCGCCAGTATTTAGACTACGCGCGTTTAGAGTTCTCACCCTTAGATCTTTAACTGTAGTTTTTTGTTTTTGCAAGTTAGCCATGGTAGTTTCAAGATAATCCGCACGTTAGGATCCTATTCCGATCGTAGGTGAGTCCACTGTCCCAGGAGTGATAACCCCCATACCTCCCTAGGTCTAAGTATGGGAGCTTTCCGACTCTGACAAGGACCATGTCAACTTATCGTCAGACACATTACAGTTTCATCCTCGTATCCTAACGTCCCCCTGCAAGGCAGCGCGCCTATACTGGCATCAGTACCCCTTTGGCCCTATACAGGCGAATCATTCCACACATCCCTTGCGGGCAGTGTCATCGCTGCGGTGTCCAATGGGCAGCAGGATTTTTCCCTTACAAGATTTTTAGTTTTGGTTCGGGGTAGTGTTTCTAGGTGGATACACGCTGCACCCCGGCCTGCCAGGACCCACTCATTGCGTATGAACGTGAATGGGTGGGTCCTCCCAAGCCATGGTCATCGTGTTTTCTACCAGTGCTAGGCCAACATCTTAGGCTGGGCTCACCACACCCACGACTGGTTCCTATCGGCTGTCCGCGGCTGCTTATTCTTGTATTCGCAGCTAACCTGAGGGGCTGTTCAGCCTAACGGGCCGTTCCTCTATCCGCAACCCGAGGACGCGCTGCGTAGTGGTGACAGGAACCCACCGAGCAGGTTATTAGGTATATTGCAATAAAATATGCTGCTCCCTTTTTTTCTTATAAATTATTTGTTCGAAATTTTGCGCTCGTTTTAGATAGTGTATATATGAGGAGTTTACTTTCAAACGGGCATATGATGTTTACGGTTCGGCGCTATACGAACCCACAATCAAGAAGGAGAAAAAGAATGGCTAGTATATTCCCTCTATAGTATCTTTGTTGATTAAGAGCACCCCCGAGACGGCTACTATATAGGGACTCTGGTTTATTTTGTCCTAGACTACGTACCAAATTACCAGAAGTTTGGATTCTCATTATCTCATTATCTCATTAGCCAGAGACTGGATGCATGCTCTTTTGATGGCAAAGCAAATGTCGAACTCACTCTTAATGTGAGATAGAAAGCTTTTTTGAAGGAAACTGTTACATAGGTTGATAGGGCTCATCATAAAGATTCGATCAACGCAAAAAACAAAAAAAATTCAAAAGTGGATATATGCCCTTCTGAAAGTAAATTCTTCGTGTATCAGTGCATCGCTCGCTCTCACCACTTTCGGATTCCTGGAGGGGGCTTCGAAGATCAACGCTATCGGCCTTCCTCAAGGCCAGTTAAATTACCAGTCCTGCCGGCCTACTAGTTCTTCACCAGCTTCTCGCCACGAGCTGCCTATCCGCTTTAGCGAGCAATATAAGTGACCATGAATAGTTTCTACCCTGCGTACTTAGATTTTTATCATTACCTATCAAGGATAGAAAATGCATCTGTCCTATAATCATTTGCTATCCTCTTCAAAACCTCTCCATAGAAATGTATTACCTATCCTTTTATACTTTTTCGTTTCAGTCCTAAAATCTTGATCCGTATTTCAATCAGCATCTATCTGTGGCGTACTTATATGTTTCTCGTTACCTATCAGGGATAGCAAATGTATCCATGAAAATAATTCTCTATAGCCTTCATCATCCCTCTAAAAATATATTACCTAACCGTTTCGATCCGTCTCCCTATATTTACCTGTCCGTTCTTATGTTCCCCTATCCTTCTCTATATTTGCGCGTCTTAATCCTTCAATCTCTATCCGTATTCGAATGCTCATCTATCCACGAAGCACTCAGATGTTTCTGTTAAACAGTCAATCGTCTCTCTGAATTTTTTTTCAGAATGATGATCAACAATTGTTATTTTGTAACTACAAATTTTGATGAATATTCTCTTCAGGCACCTACTCAGGGGAAAGCCCCCCCTTCCCCAGAAATTCCACAAATTCTAGCTAATTTGTGCTTCATTAATGGAATAGGCTCTTTAAAAAGATTTATCATTCATCACAACATACATCAGTTTTTCTCCCAGCAAAGCCATACAAGTTTCCTGCGATGGAAGGGAAATCGCAGAAAAGAAGCTTTCAACCCAAGCAAATAGCAGAGGGAGGTTTTGCTTGTTTAACTCGCTCAAAGAGCGAAGATAGTGTGTTCTGCAAACCTTGCTGCTTATTTTTTCACACGAAGGCGTCTGAAAAGGAGACCAACGAAATCCAGGGAAATAAGTGACCGTTGGTCTCTATTTTTGGACCCTCTCGAACGAAAAGCCTGAGTATGGGCCTGATTTTCTTGTCATATAATTATGATTCAAAAATTGTGAATGCCGGACAAATGGTACATTTGTTATTAATTAGAATGTAAACCATTAAGAATCATTGTTGAATGATTTTGGCAGTTTCTTCTAAGCAGAACAATGGAATTTTCAGTTTGTAAAAATATGAAGCGTTAAGTATTTGTTTATAAACATTGTTAAGTAAAAATTGATGACCGTTACGCTAGAATGATCGTTTAAGACGTTGGTGCTAGGCTTAATAAACTGATATTTATTCCTAACTTTCAGATAAATCAGTTGGGTTAAGTGGGCTTCAATCTTTTCCCGTAAATGACATACATACACTTAAAGATAACCATTGCCTACCCTGCAAAAAAGTCATATTATAAAGTATTGCTTCGCATTCACGAAATGTTCTCTGAAGATCAGCTTTACAACAACCTCGGATTGGGACGGGAGCACAATACTTTTCAATGTGAGAGTTCGCAAAGAACGTCTAAATTTCGAATACGTATGAACGCGAAGTAAGAGATTTCGCATTCAATGCGTGTTAATGCGAGAATTCTAATAGATTTCAATGCTGAAGAATGCGATTGAATCTGAAATAGAATTCGTCTCAATACTATTAAATGCGATTGCTAAGTATTGAATCGCATTCGCGAGATGTACTCTGGAAATCTGCTTTTCGCAACCTCGCATTAAAAGTGCAATACTTTTGAATACGTTTCATTTTAAAGTTTTTTGTAGGGTACGAAGCCTAGCAGTTGATTTAGTCGATTATAATACAGCCGAGATCAGTCGCTTGGTTCAAATATGTAATTTATTTATTCAGTATCAAAATTCGCTTGAATGACTTCACTCAATCAAAAAAAAAATACAATTATGAGCACAAGTGTATTGTTTGCTCATGACAAACTTTGGTTGACTGCTACCGCTTCAAAAGGCATCGATTATGATCATTCATTTCTTGAAAGATAAGGTCTGTAGAATCAAATGCAACTCGTCGGCTGGGAGAAGTACTGTGCCGACTCCGCTGAGCGCTGAAAACTGTGCCGATTCGGCCGGGTGCTGAAAACTGTGCCGATTCGCGCGAACCGAGAAAACTGTGCCGATTCGTATAAGTTTTGAAGAATGTGCCGTTTCAAGAAGGATAAATCTTTGCTCCGTTTTAAGTTGGCAACCCCATGTTCTACACAGTGGCGGCGTTGCATGGGTTGGCAGCCGGGGCGGATGCGGTGTGACTCTTTCGTTTTGTCACACCTTATTGTCCCTTATTGGCACCCCTTGGCGCTTGGCACCCGGGGCGGACCGCCCCACCGCCCTCCCTCCTTACGCAACCACTGGTTCTACATACTAAAATACATACGTGTATATATATATATATATATATATATATATATATATTACAGTCATAATATTCTAAATCTAATTTTAATTACAAAATAATAATACATTATGTAATAATTATGATATTATATTATAATAAAAATTTACATATATAATTATAATATATAATTATTGAAATGCAAGTAATTCCTTTCAGCATTATTCTTTTGAAAGCGAAAAATCTCTGATTAGAAAATGAGAAATTACATAATATCCATTTATATCAATATTGGTTTTATAGGCAGAAAAAAATATATTTTAAAGCGAAAACCAAAATATTGAGTATAGTTATTTTTATGCATCTACATTGCTACGTGCATTCGATGTTTCCTTTTGTACTGCAACGCACAGTGGTTCAGAAATTGAGTATTGTGGACAAATTCTTCTACAGGTGACATTTCTGAACCGATTACATTTTTTATATATAAATACTCTGCGTGACATTCCTCAAAAAATTAAGAGAGTCAATTTTTTTATTTATTTGTTTGTTTGACAATACTTGAACAAACACAGCGGAAAAATTCCCCATTTCAATGATCTGATTTTTCATCTCGGAATCTCTTAAATTTAACCATTGGAAGTCAAATCTAATGAAGTCAGTCTTAGAAATCACAAAAAATGTCTTATTAGAATGGTATAATTGACGATAAATTGTCATAATTTCCAAATTTTCAAGTAACCTGGAAAGTTATAAACAATTTGTTAACCCATTAAGTCTCATGGGCAGGTCAATTGATACAGCAGAAAAATTCATGTTGGGATAAGAACATTTAAATAAAAGACGATCTTTTATGGGGAAAAAATTATTTTCGATTGCTCAAACGTATATTTTGTTTAAACAATTTATCTAATAATGTTGGAGGAAAAAACTGATAGCACCATTTAATTCTACGGAAAAAATTTACGTAGAGGTAATGTGTTATACAAGTTTGTTGTCAACCCTATTTTTTATGTACTATAATTTAATGCGGTATATTTGTTCATTTATACTATTGTTGAAACTAGAATTGTTTAAAAAATACAACATTTAAACTCTTTTATATTAAAAATCATTTTTGAATTAAATATTCTCATCCCAATATTTAATTTTATACTATGTATATCAATTGATCTGCTTATGAAACTTAAAAGGGTAAAAAATTGTTTATTACTTTATACGTTGTTTATAAATTTCTAAATTATAACAATTTATCGTTACTAGTACCATTACTATAATAAATTACAACAATTTAAAAACAAAAAATTTTTTTGTAACAAACTGCCATACTGTGAAATTTGTTCAAATAAATTGTTTATAATAATTAAGTTATGAATACATTTTTTAATAGAATATTTCGGATTTCTTAGTCTATCTGCATCAGCTCTGACTTACAATGACTTTATTTAAGAGATTTTTTGGGATATAAAAATTAATATCATTGAAGTGGACAATTTTTCCGCTGTATTTGTTTAAGTGTTGTCAAACAAACAAATAAATAAAAAAAATTGACTCTTAATTTTGTGAGGAAAGTCCTGCAGAGTACTTATGCAAAAAATTTCAATCGGTTCACAAATGTCACCTGTAGAAGAATCTGTCCACAAAAATCCATTTCTGAACCACTGTACGCTGCAGTACAAAAGGAAACCTCGAATGCACGTAGCAATGTAGATACATAAAAATAATTATACTTAATATTTTGTTTTTCACTTTAAAATATATTTTTTTCTGCCTATAAAACCAATATTGATATAAATGAATATTATATAATTTGTCATTTTCTAATCAGAGATTTTTCGCTTTCAAAAGAATAATGCTGAAAGGAATTACTTGCATTTCAATAATTATATATTAAAATTATATATGTAAATTTTGATTATAATATAATATCATCATTATTATATAATTTATTATTATTTTGTAATTAAAATTATAATTAGAATATTATGATTGTAATATTTATGTGTATATATAAAAAAAAAAAATTGATAGCATTTCGAACTCGAAAGTTCATTGCCTCACTACCCGATTCGGGTAGTGTTTCTAGGTGGATAAATACTACCAGTGTGGGTTCACCACACCCACGACGGGCCAACATCACGCAGTATTCCCCGAACGGTCACCCATCCAAGTACTAACCGCGCCCAACGCTGCTTAACTTCAGTGATCTTACGGGAACTGGTGTTTTCAGCGTGGTATTGCCGTTGGCTGTATGTAGAACCAGTATGTAGTATGTAGAACCAGTGGTTGCGTAAGGGGGGGGGGTGGGGCGGTCCGCCCCGGGTGCCAAGCTCCAAGGGGTGCCAATAAGGGACAATAAGGGGTGACAAAACAAAAGAGTCACACCGCATCCGCCCCGGGTGCCAACCCATGCAACGCCGCCACAGTGCAGAACATGGGGTTGCCAACTTAAAACGGAGCAAAGATTTATCCTTCTTGAAACGGCACATTCTTCAAAACTTATCCGAATCGGCACAGTTTTCTCGGCTCGCGCGAATCGGCACAGTTTTCAGCACCCGGCCGAATTGGCACAGTTTTCTGCGCTCAGCGGAGTCGGCACAGTCCTTCTCCCAGCCGACACTAACGTTTCGGATGAAGCTTTCGTACGAATTAGGTCTCCTTTTTCTAACAACATATGTTGTCGAACGTATTTAGCAATTTAACTGTGTAATAGCTGGTCGGTTTATATGAATAAAGTCTTTCGCCCTCAGTAGAGGCAGAACAAGGTGTTCAATTTGATACAATACTTTCATTATTTTTAGACTTATTGTGATCTTTCTTGTGAGCTCATTCAAGTTTGCTCGCCTCTAAATTGAACGAGCAGGATTTGTACTAGTTTGCACTTCGATTATTAAAAGTATTTTGAATTCCGTTTTCTTCGTTGGAGGCCTCGAAACGGACAGTGGTTGGAAGCTGTTCTATATCATTAAATTATACAATAATATTAGCTAGTGTTTCATATCCACTGTTTCAACTAATATTTTATTTAGCGCTGGGTTTACAATGGTTTCAACAGTTTCCTTTTGAGAAAGGCAACACTATGTCTAATTAATGGATTTTGGTGTTCTCTGTTTTAAAGCTTCAGCTAAGGCAATTTTAATTTTTTTGCCGGACACATATTACGAGTAATTGTTTCGATACGCAGGTGCTTAATAAAACTAGAAACAACTAAAAAAGAACATTTATCATACCATTGATTCGCGTAAAGAACATCTACGACAGAGCTAAA
This sequence comes from Andricus quercusramuli, assembly GCA_932178445.1. NCBI lineage: Eukaryota > Metazoa > Arthropoda > Insecta > Hymenoptera > Cynipidae > Andricus > Andricus quercusramuli. The sequence continues at coordinate 58,347 of CAKNXH010061519.1, forward strand.
TATGAAAAAAATGTGTCGAGGTTCGAACAATTTACAGTGACGTAGTTGTTTTCTCCACTCTATGGCACCCCCACCCTCGTCAATTTCACTTTTGTTTCCAATGCATACTTATCTGGTGCTAGTTGCGCTTTTGTTTACATCGCACTAGGCTTTTGTTTTATTTATGCTTGACTTTTGTTTTCTTTACACTCAGCTTTTTTTTTTGTTAATGGAAAGCGTGAAATTGAAAGGAAGAAATGACATCATAAACTAACGGACATAAATTGGGGCGGTAGGGATTTTATAAAATTGAACTCGACACGCAAATTTTAAAATCTCAAGTTCAACTCTTTGCCAAATGTAGAAAAGTATTTCTAAAAATTTGGAAAAATGTTGACTTTGAACCTAAATATTTGTTGACTTGCTCTATAAAATAATTTAAATGTAGGCTGAGTCAACGCAAAATTGTCTAATCTTGCAAACCTTCGTATTTACACAGATGTCCCTACAGAAAAAGCATGCGTAGTAAGATGGGAATCTATATCGGTTCTTATTATGGGTTTTTATAAAGGTTCCTACCTGGATGGGTTTGCAATTAATATTTAAGGACTGCGCAGTAGTTTTCTATGAAAGTTGCGGTTGCGCAGTGTTTTCGTGGGCTTTTTAAGATTGCCGACTATGCACCCAAAACTTCCAAAACATATATAATTAAAAAAAAAGTTATTATCACACATGGAATTTCATGTGGGAGCAATTCATGGGTTTCCATAACGGTATTCATATCAGAACCGATGTGGAAACCCACAAGATATTTCCCATCCTATCTGAAATCGTAATATGAGACAGCTAGAAATTCAATTAAGTATCCCATGTGGGTTCCCACATAGGTTCCCATGTAGTTTATCATGTGGGCTTTTTCAGTAGGGGTAGGTTCAGTTTTTGCACAGATATTCGTATTCGAAGCGAAGCGTGAATTAACAGATGGCCAAAGTAAATAGTACCCAGACTTTCCGGCTGTAGTGTATATCTGAAAACTCCAAATAGAAGAACTCTGCATGACCACATTTATATCAAGAAATTAAATATTTCCAACTTAAACTCAGCACTGTTGAAAAAGCATTGTGCTATGTGCTTCAGCTGAAGAGGTGACTACGAAAATAATGGTTTGGTAAATATTGAATACTAAAATGTTATATTTAAAGAAACATGTAATAACAAAACAGCAATAAAAAGATTAAGGATATATGTACACAGTTAAAACATAAAATTATGTTTGTACTCCAGTACTTTCTGAAGACGTACAACTGACGTCAGCTTGGCTACCTAACAAAATTCTACATGATAGGTTGTGGATTCACTCAAGGGAGACATTTTGGCTCAATTAAGCAAAAATTAATAACATCCTCTCATTAATTGGAGAATTCGTGAAATTCCTCTAAATTTTACAAGAGGCATAAAGAAATTCAACCTTTAAAATGTAAATCAGACGCCAGTTTACGAATGTTTCTTGAATGACAGGATCATTTAGGACAAACCAAGCACGTCTCGCCTCGCAGACCCTGTAGGAAAAAATAAAGCGGTCCCGTTTCGTGACTGAAAAAGCTGTCTGCATTGGACCCACATGCTATTTACAGTTATTACCAGCTCGATTACCTGTCAGCTCACACAATTATCGATCGTACGATCGTATCATTTCGGAAGTAATTTTTATATATTTTGAAATATTAAATTCCTAAGTTAAATTTGCTTCTAAATTATGAAAATATATCGGCCTATCTCAACCCTTCTAACAATAATCTATTGAACACGATTCATAGCGATTGAGTGTGATCAAACGGTGAATCGTTTTAAATTGTTGCTAATTGTGCCAATTGTTCCCAATCGGGTTGAATTAAGTGAATGCACTTGCATGCAGTGCGCCCTCTGCAGTTTTCGTTTGTAACACACATGACGCGCACGTGTTGATGGGTTGGAAATTGAATTTTTAATAATTCAACAAAAAAATCGAGTATAAAAAATTGAATGTTTGTTCAGGCGGTATACCGAATGAGGAGTCGAGAGGCAGTATGTAAAAATCATGCCACCTAACGATGTGACAGAGTAATATAGTGTCTTTAACAAGTTAGGCAGTAGTAGTTTGATTTAGCGGGTATATTATTCTAAGACTTTTATTTCTTTCTTTTTAAATTCATATTGTTGATATTTTTTGGTTTGAAAGCGTAAAAAACCGCTTGTAAATAATTATTGCAATATCAAAATGCTGTACTGACAACTTAACCTCTAATTCAGAATAATGGATACCCAATTGAAAACGATTGGAATCAATAGAACGTAGGATGGCGCCAATATTTTGAAACTCAGACTAAATAAATTGTAGTTAACTCATTATATTCTTTCAATTTTCAGTAGAAAAACTTATCCAATCTTTTTAAATGTCTTCCAGTATAACAGTTTTGAGTCGATAAATAAGTTTGATTTGAAATTCTCGAAAATTTCTAGTTTTGAATATTTAAAATACTCAATTTTGAATACTTCAAATAATTTGGTTTGCAACGCCTGACCTTAAAATCTTTGAATTCTAAAGGTTTCAAATTTGTTATTGTATAATATTAGATTGCTTAGAAGGCTTTATGTAATTGAAGAGTTAAATCAATTGACAATAATTGACAGGAATGGAATTAGAGGTTTAACTATTCAAAAGCTGTTAAAGATTAAACTATTTTTGCATCTAAACAATAAAAATTATGGTCTTTACAGGTGAAATGGTTCAAAATTGTATTAAATACATGCAGGAATCATCGAAACAACTGGTTATTGTTCCCAAGCACAGACATTTTCAGGGTGGCGATTCGGCGGACGATTTCAAATTCCCGGTTCTTCCTGGTCAAGTTTTTCAATTTTCCCGGCCAACTAAAAGTAACAAATTCGTATTTGCCGCAAAACGTAAACATTTATTTCAATTCCTGGCGTTTATTATAAACATCCTTCAACACAACAGAGCAAAACATTGTCAAATAAATCAATTTTTGGAAAATACTCAAATTTTCCACTAAAAATATCAATTTTTTACTAAAAAATGAAATAGTTATACATTCAATTAAAAAAATTAATTCTCAACAAATAAAAAACAAATTTCCAACAAAAAAGTCGAATATTCAACCAAAGTGATGAATTTTCAAATAAAATTGTGAATATTCAACAAAAAAATACAATTTTTCAACAAAATACATGTATTTTTAACCAAATAATTTTCAAACAGATAATTGAATTTTGAACTGAAAAAATAATAATTTTCAACCGAAAACAGAATAGTTTAATTTTCAAGCAAAAAATCAGTTTTTACTAAAAAAGATAAATTAGCAACAAAAACTTAAATGATTAAAAGCTAAGTTAAGAAAATTAATGATAAACCAAACAAAAGAAGAGATGAATTTTCGAATGAAATTGTAAATATTTAACTGAAATAGTTGAATTTTAAATCAGACAGATGAATCTCTTACTGAAATGATGAATCTTTAACCAGAATAATTGAATTTTGGACCAACAAGATGAATTTCTACCAAAGGACGAATTTCAAACTAAAAAATATCATTTTTCTACCAAAAATTAAATGAATGAATTTTCAGCAAAAAAAAGCATGTTCAGAAAAAAGGTATAAATTTCCAACTAAAATTATAGAACAGGCAACTGGGATAATAGTTACATTTTCATTTGAAAAAAAATCATTTCCAACCAAAAAAGATTCGAAGAAAAAGAATAAGTAGTATAACAAGGACAGTTCTGGGACACTACTACGTAGTTCCAGCTGCAACCGACAGATGGCGCCACAGGTCAGTTCCAACCAGTTGTTAAGGCAGGGATCTGCATTACCATCGGCCGGTAAGGTAGACACCTGCATTACCATCAGTAGGTAAGGCAGGAATCTGCATTGCCATCAGTCGGTAAGGTAGAAATCTACATTACCATCTGTCGGTAATGTAGGGATCTGCCATTAATCCATGACTCAGTCGATAATGTAGGTCCCTACTTTACCGACCAAGACACCAGAGTCTCATGTAGGTGGCACATGGAGGAAGGGGAATATACAAGTTGGAGAACCTGCTAGAAGTGCGGGTGGAGTGGGGATAGCGATCAATAAAAGGAGACCTCAGAGCGGAACGCGGTCAATCCATCGTTCAGTGTAGTGCAGTGAAAGCAAACAAGAAAAGTTATGTATGAAGGATGAAAGTCAATAAAAATTAAAGCATTATTAGTTTATACTATCTTTATAGTCTACACGTAGTGCAAAAATGATCCTCGATGAGTGTTTAAAAGTTATTCCCAGTATTGAGGCAGCGCTAACCCTACTTTCATCTTCAAGGAATGTGCAACTGAACAAAGTGAACCGATGGAGAGATCAGTGTATACTGTGTTTGAAAACAGTGCGGAAGGAATTACCATGTATATCACGATTAGCTATAAATCAGAAAAGAAAGTGTCTCAACATTATAGAACACGTGGAATGTCTCAGAGTTCGTTTTGAGTTGCTCGCTAAAAAGGGAAGCGGACTTCAGAAGAAACATAATGACATTGATGATCGAGTGCAGTGGATTGACGTCGAAAAAGCATTTAATAGCCGAGTAAAAACATGCATTGTCGCCAACCTGGTTCACAAGGATGTTCTTGCCTTCCTAGATGACGCTCAAGTGCTCTTTATTCTACATGTGGGCCGAACCTTGCGTGACTATAGGGCTTTGAAGATCAACACTGTGCTTAATGCATATTATCTCAAGGTTGTTAAGCAGGAGCCTGATGTAAAGAATTTCAAATCAAAGAATGAAGAAATATACGTCGCCACAAATTTCATGTTATGGTTCGTCAACAACGTTAGATATCCTATCTTGACTGAAATGGAGGACTTTCAAGAAAAAGACTCTGGATGGACTCTATACTCTATTGTAAAGTTGGAAGTAAACATCAACAAACTAAACCCCATGAAAGGTAACTTATACATCAAACTTCCCGGATGGATTGAGAACAAGAAAGCATGTGTCAACGTTAAAAACAATGATGACGAATGCTTCAAATGGGCTAAACTATCAGCCATACATCCAGTGAATAAAAATCAGTTTAAACCTAGCAGAGTGTCCAGCTACCACCAGTATAAGGATGAATTGAACTTTTCTGGAATAAGATTTCCAGTTGGATTAAAGGATGTAGCAAATTTTGAAAAGAAAAACGACATCTCAATTAATGTGTACGGTTTAATAAAGAAGAAGCAGAGTTTTTCAGTAGTTCCTCTTTATCTTTCTTCAGAGGTGAAGGATACTCATGTGAACCTCCTCCGAGTTGAAAAGGAATACGTGAATGAAGACAGCAGCGATGAAGAAGATAGCAATGAACAGGAAAGCAGACCACAGTCTTTCGACTTCCACTATGTATGGGTAAAAGATCTTTCGCGACTAGTTAGCCGCCAACTATCGAAACATGATGGGAAAAAATATATCTGTGAACGATGCTTGCACTACTTTTCAAGAATAGAAAAGTTAGCTACCCATAGTGAAGATTGTAAAAAAGTGAATGACTGTAAAGTTGTGCTACCAGAACCAGGAAAAAATATAATTGAATTCAAGAATTTCAAGTACAGAGAAAAAGTACCTTCCATTATTCATGCGGATTGTGAGTCCCTATTAATGCCAACTGAAGAGTCACAAAAACAGAGAACAAAAACTCAAGTTTTCCACAAACATGAAGTTTTTGAAATCGGGTACTTGTTTAAGTGCAGCTACAATGATTCACTATCATTCTACAACTCATCTCCGGAAGGTGTGGAACCAGCAAAGTGGTTTTCTCTGGAGTTGCTGCTAATTGCAAATAACTGTGAGAAAATACTAGCATCCTCAATTCCGATGCAGAAACTAACACCGGAGCAACAGGGAGCTATCGTTGAAGCCACTAATTGCCACATCTGCCAGAAGGACCTACATCCACCGATGAAGAAGGTTCGCGATCACTGTCACCTCACTGGAAAATATCGTGGTCCCGCGCATGAACACTGTAATCTAGCTTATCAAGACTCCAACATTATACCTGTTGTATTTCACAACTTGAGTAGGTACGATGCTCACTTTATCATCCGCGATGTTGCCATACAATTTGAAGGAAAAGTTAAAGTTCTGGCATTAAATAAGGAAAAATACATCTCTTTCACAAAATATGTACAAGCAACACAGATAAAATTCCGATTCATTGAATCATTCAGATTCATGGCATCGTCCTTAGAAAAGTTAGCATCGTATCTCACTGAATATAAAATCGTGAGTGCAATGTTTTCTGGAATTGCCAGTAAGAAAGTTGAACTTCTAACGAGGAAAGGTGTTCTTCCTTATGAATACCTAGAGTCGAGGGTGAGACTTGAAGAAAATCAACTTCCACCAAAAGAAAAGTTTTATAGTACTCTCAATGACTCATCAATATCTAATCAGGATTATGAACATGAAAAACAGGTATGGTGTGCATTTAGTGTTAGGACTATCGGCGAATACGTAAAACTATACATTAGGACTGCTGTGTTGTTATTGGCTGATGTGTTTGAGAATTTTCGAGAACAGTGTCTTGTGGCTTACGATCTCGATCCGGCACATTACTATACGACTCCTGGCTACACATGGGACGCCATGCTCAAATATACGGGGATAAGACTGGAACTCCTCACTGACGTTGATATGCTATTAATGATTGAGAATGGTAAGAACGGTGGAGTGAGTCAATGCTCCAACCGATATGCCATTGCCAATAACAAATACGTGACAGTTTTCAATGAAAGTGGGGAGGTTATCTATATTGTATATTTCGATGCAAACAATCATTGTGGTTGGGCAATGGAACAACCCCTTCCTCGTGGTGGTTTCGAGTGGGTTACAAATTTAGAAAATTTTGATTTCAATTTTCCAGATGATTCACCCATTGGTTATATTCTAGAAGTTGATTTGTACTATCCACCCGAGCTTCATGGTGAGCATAATGATTTACCGTTTTGTCCAGAACACTCAAAACCACCAGGTTCTAGCCAGGAGAAGCTTCTTACTACTCTCCTATTGAAACAAAAGTATGTTCTTCATTATCGGGCTCTCAAACATGCTCTTGAAAACGGTCTCGTGTTAATCCAAATTCACAGGGTAATTAAATTTGATCAGTCAACATGGTTGAAGAGTTACATAGATTTCAATACAGAAAAGAGAGCACAAGCTAAAAATGAATTCGAAAAGAACTTGTACAAATTGATGAATGATGCAGTGTACGGTAAGACAATGGAAAACGTACGAAAGCATGTAAACGTGAAACTCGTTACAAAGTGGGAGGGTAGGTATGGAGCAGAAGCCCTAATAGCCAAACCGAATTTCCACAGCCGAGCCATTTTCAGTGAAAATCTCGTGGCTATAGAATTAAAAAAGACAGAAGTTTTGTTTAATAAGCCAATCTATGTGGGGCTAACAGTGCTGGATGTATCTAAAATCCTAATTTATGATTTTCACTACGGTTACATGTGTAAAAAATATAACAACTGCAAACTATTGTACACTGACGCGGACAGTTTAATATATGAGGTGAAGTGTCAGGACATTTATGCTGACATGAAAAAAGATATGCAAACGAATATTCAACAATTCGATACATCAGACTATCCGCGAGATAATGTTTTTGGAATGCCGCAAGCCAACAAGAAAGTTTTGGGTTTGATGAAAGATGAATGTAATGGCGAAATAATTAGGGGAGAGTGCCCTTGGTTGAGACGTTTTTTGTTTTTTGCTCATAAGAATAATAAATATATGAATATAATTAATTTTGTATGCTTATACATAAGAGTGATGCTTAACTATAACTTAGAAACAGATAACATGAAATATGAAAACAAATTGTTGATTTGAGAATGATTTGTTTAAATCGATGAAAACGTCCCAACCAAGGGCACTCGGTCTTTGGTTGGGACACGTCAGTCCTTGGTTGGGACACTTCAAAAAAATGTGTATTTATGAATGAGTGATTAAACTAAAGTGATACAATATTTAGAAAGAAGTAATAAATATAGGAAATGTATAAGGGAAACAAGATATGGCATGTAAAAGATTTTTCTGTAAATGCAGCAATATATTACAGCTGTGTAAAATTGGTCAGTTTCATAAAGTTTATATTGAACAAATAAAACAGTTCTTGATATAACTGACATCATTCACTCTGAAATATAGAGAATGATATTAACTAGAAGTAATATATATGTATACATATATATTTATTTATTTATTAATTTTACAAAAATTTGAACAATAAAATATATGAAACTTTGAAATTGGACTTTTTGTCCATCTAGAAGATGTTAACAAATCTTCAAAATGTCGGATAATCGAAAACAATTATTTTTAAGTGGAAATCACATAATTCCATGAACAATTATTACTCGATTCACTTATTTAAAGATATAGCATTCGTAATAGCATGTTTTAATATTCTTATGTGAAATTTTTATAATCATTATTTTATAAAGTTGAACAGCTTGCCTCAATGTTGTTCTCAATAAACAATCGGTATTTACAACATCGACGCTATTCATCAGCATTTATCTTCTACTGTTATCGAAAGCGAAAACAAAATCAAATGTAATGAGCATGCGCGAAGTGTCCCAACCATGGAACATGCAGGTGTCCCAACCAAGGAATATTCCGTGCGCATAGAAAATAATTTTTTACACATAGTTAGTGTTAGTATTTTTGAAAAACATGAATGGTTATATAAAACTAATTCAATTCCCTACAAGCAGATATTTTTTATTTTGCAAAAATATTTTGATAAGATAATAAAAATTCACTGGAAAAATACCCTAACATTTTACTTTTGATAGCTGTTAGTGATTTTCGTTCATATCTAGGGGTAAGCTAAACAAAAATAATTTTCACTTTAGCCATTCATGTCTTATAATAAATGAAAACTGAAATAATTTTTTCAGATTTTTAATGCTTAATCTATAATATTTATCCCCGCTGTCCCAACCAAGGACCGTCCCAACCAAGGGCACTCTCCCCTACAGAATTTATTGGCTTGCGGAGTAAGATGTACAGTATCCGCGTCAATGGTGAAGACTTCGTTAAAAAAGCTAAAGGTGTGAAAGCAGCTGTCGTAAAGAAAAGTATTACCTTCGATGATTACACCGACTACACAACGTCGAAACTATTGAACAAAAAAAGATTGCACTAAGTCCTTATGACGATAAGCGATACTTACTCCCAAACAGTACAGACACCCTCGCATGGGGGCATTATAGAATCAGTGCAATGGATGTCGATTATGTCTTGAGTGATAGTGACGAAGAATTGCTAGATCTTCTGGTAAAAGATTAGGTTTAAGTTGTAAATAATTGTAAATAGTAGGTATAAGGGTTATATTGAATAGAAGCATGATATATGTATATGAATTGCTTTTTTATTTATCAAAAACCTTACATCTAGTTAGCGCAAGCGTAAACTTAGTATTTTAAATCTCATAATTTAGTTTAACATTTAATCAGGGTTGATTCATCATTGGTTCAACTTTGGTTCAACATTGATTCATCGTTGGTTCAGCATTGATTCATCGTTGGTTAAACATTGATTCATCATTGGTTCGACATTGCACAAAGTTCATTTAACATTGCACAAAGTTGATTACATATCTGATTCATCTATCCAGCTGTTATGTGAACTGTAAAAACCTAGACACTTTACAAATATTTTGTTACCACGTTTCTTGATTACTTTTTCCACAAGGTATACGTCTGGATGTTTAACTTTGAGAAGTTCTTGCTCATAAAATCCACCAGCAACGGGTTGTTCTTGATAGTCTTTGAGCCTGTACGTCACTGGATTCGTAAGCATAAGTCGATCCACAGTGAATATCTCTGTTGTCCAGTTGGGAGTGTATCCTTTCTCAAAAACGTGCTTGTGCTTGCTGATTCGAACTTTGTCACCAACTTTGAACTTTGGTCTTCTCCTCGGTATATTTCGCAGTTTTGTACTTGGAGATGAGAGTAGGCAAAATGTCTATCCACTTATAGTTGCCTCTTAAGCTAAATTGTGGCCACATCTTATTCTTAAGCGTGCGATTAAATCTTTCACAAATTGACGCCGTCAGATTACTATGCGTTGAGTAAAGATTGATACTATATCGTTGCATAAGATTTTTAAAATGTGAATTATAAAATTCTTTACCCTCATCAGTGTGTAAGTTTTTTGGTATACGACCCTGCACTAGTATAGATTGCATTGCTGAAGTGACATCTGGTCAGTTTTTACTTTTAACAGAAACCGCCCAGGCGTACTTGGAGAAAATATCTATGACGGTAAGTAAATACTTGTATCCATTATTCTCACTGGCATAGGGTAGCATTTCAACCAAATCTGCTTGCTACGTCTCGTTTATGCCACGCTTTTGCACGCGACGACGTGGATAATTCTTTCTAGCAGGTTTATGCAGTTCTGTGACTACTGTCAATTTCTCCTTGTGCATTCTCGAGTGCGTTTAATCGAGCTTCCAACTGAGCAATGCGTTCAGTGTTAGGAACTAAAAAATCTTGTTGGGTGTCAATCTGCAGGTTTTCTAGTTTCTCATTGATCGATTCTTCGAGTATACGTATCATCAAATTATTATTGTCAATCTCTGTTCGCATAGATGATGTGACTTGATACACTGTACGTATCTCGTTTTCTACAATGCGCTGTACAAGTCCCAAATTGACTGCGTCGTATTGTTCTTTGGCCTCACTAACGTTACAAATTCTCTTATCATCAACGTCGTAATGGCCGTCGGTTGTGATCTTGAATCCAACACCAGGAGGCCCACGGCTTGCTGCAGCGATCCGATCCAGATTATGTCCAAATATGTCAATACTCATCGTGATAAACATGATAATCTAATGAGTACACTCCTAATATATGATTCCAGCTTCCCTAAGTTCATCAATGATTGATATAATTTCATTGTTGTGACTTGGGTTGCCTGCTGCCTGAGACGCTAGAAGTAGACGAAGACGATCAACTAGTTCGTTAGGGTCATCCCAGTAGACGTAGTCAGTGTTCACATTTTTTCTTGCTACCATATACTGTGGTAGGGAACCTCCACCAGTTGAGGATCATCTGCGTGATACATTGAACATTTTTGCAATAAAGTTCTTGTACTTGATATCTCTGCTAGTACGAATAGGTTCATTTGGGCTATACCTTTTCTTATGTGCATTTGTAGCAATCAATATTTCCTTATAATTGTTTAGATCATCAGTACTGATAGATGTCTCTTCGGGAGTTTTTCTGAACAGCAGTTCAAGCAGACCAACGGTTTTCAGATACTGTTTACCATTAACGTGAATATATTGTCCTTCAAAACTAATAGGTTTATCACCAACTATGAGGTTGCCATCATTCAGCTAACGCACACCATAAACCATATCTAAATACTGCTTTCTATTTTGTTGAAGCATTCTGAGAAACTTGTTTGTCAAATGCTCATAATTATTAGCAGCTTTGGTTGTAGCATCTTTTTCAAGCATAGTTGTATCTTGCTCTTCTCCAGCATCAGCTGTCATAAAGGAAGCGTTATCATCCTCCTCCTCCTCTTCCTCCTTCTTAACACTATTTTTTTTTTGTAACAGGCTCATTTTCTTTAACATCCTTTTGAATTGAAGGATTAGATATGTCAACCAGTTTCTGCAGTGGCATAATGACTGGCTTGAACGTTTCACTCATTACCTTTTCAGTGGCTTCTTTACCCATTTTGAGCATTCGATGTTTACGTCGAATCGCCTGACTAGCTTTTGCGATTTGACGGAGCACCTCCTTCTCTTTGTGAAACTTTGTCATGTTGACGTGTTGATGTTTCCATATATAATGATATCATTTCCACTACACAACTTGTATTCATTGGGAAATAAAACCGTCAAATCCTTTTCTGTATCTTCCCTTGTTGAGATCGCTATCCTTATCTATGACAACAAATCCATACTTGTCAGTATTCCAACATGTTATACATAAGTCTCGAAATTGAGAATAACTCATGTCAGTGTTCACATGATCGTCATACACATGTCTCAAATTCATTTCATCCTGTTTGAAAAGTATTAATAGATTGACATTATCTCGAACTAGATGTTTAGGAATTCGAGCGTAAGTCTGACATAAGTAAAAACTGTCAACATGAGCGTGTCTACTCATACAGAAAAAGGCTCTAATGTTATCCTGTTTCTCACAGGCGATATTCTCAAAGACAATTATAGAATTTGGTTGAGCCTCACTTGGTGGTATTACTTCTTCATGCTCACTGAAAGGAAAATATTCAACACCGTCTACATTATTTAACACCCGTTCTAAGAATTTTTACTTTGGTTGTTTGAGAGATTTATAGTAGACGTAGACATTCTCAAATTTTAATCCGTTTGGGTGTAGAATTAGGGCAAGTAATGTATTTGTCTTGCCACAATTTGATGATCCACAAAACACTGCGCGAATGCTGTCTGGTAGCAGGCTGCCATGACGTTTCATCCTCTTTTTTTCTGACTAGATGATGGTGTCAAAGTTGCCAATCGGAAGTTTGGTGGGTTGTGTCTTAAACCGCATCTTGACTTCGACTGTTGTGAAAGCTATAAATACAGTCCTTATATAGATTTCATATCAGTTGCTTGCTGACCTCCGTTCAGTAAAGAATGATTGTGCTCCGTAACGCGAATAAAGCATCACGGCATCGTCATCATCAGCAAGGTAAAGGATTGGTCAACAAAGACATCAACAACTTACCATTTGAGTTGAACTTACCTGGATACCAATATTGTGGACCAGGTACTAGGCTAACCAAACGACTTGCTAGAGATGATCCTGGAGTCAATCCTTTAGACGTAGCGTGTGAGGAACCCGACATTGCATACTCGCGAAATCGTGAAAACGTTGAGACAAGAAACACTGCAGATCGTGTACTAGCCAGTAAAGCTTGGCAGCGTGTTTTTGCTAAAGACGCTCGTATTGATGAGAAAGCGGTATTAAACAAGAAACCTATTGCAACGAGGAAATCCATTTCGAGACGGAAACCCAGCTCAAAGAAGAGGAAACCTAATTCAAAGAAGAGGAAACCTAGTTTAAAGAAGAGGAAACCTAGTTCGAAGAAGAGACCAGTTACAAAAAATAAACTGATAGCATTCCGAAAAGTTGTGAATGCAGCTAAGAGAGCAATGAAACGGAGTAGTAATGCAAAAGTGGCCATCAAGTCTGCAATCAGAGGTGCACAGGAAGCTGTTAAAAGTGTAGGCGATAAACATCAAGTACAAAATCCACGTGGCGTGCCAATACCTTCGAAAGTTGGTGGTGTTTTACCACTAATTCCAATTTTTGCTGGACTCGTAGTAGCGAAGGCAATGAACGATGCTAGCGCAGCCAAGCAGCAACTGTCAGAAGCTCAGCGTCATAACAATGCAATGGAAGCTATTGCTCTAGGAAAAGGTTTACACCTCAGGCCCTACAGAAAAGGATTGGGTCTTCATATGAAACCTTATCGAAAAGGACAGGGACTTCGTCTAAGACCGTCACCAAAAAACTTTTAGTGAAGCTACCTCACCATGCACTCACTGATATCGATCTGTTCCAGTATGCTAAGGCTCTAAAGATTCCACATTTTCGTGGAGTATTTATGCGAAATTAACTACCAGTGAAGGGACCCAGAAAAATTGAGGCAGCTGTTGTCAATCTTGATGACAGTTATGGCCCTGGTACCCACTGGGTAAGTTATAGAAAGATAGGTGATAATGTCCTATACTTTGACAGTTTCGGTAATCTTCGTCCACCATCGGATCTTGTGGATTACCTCGGTGTTGGTAGCGTGATACAGTACAATTATGATAGATATCAGGATTATGACAGTGTTGAATGTCGCCACTTGTGCTTAAAATTTGTATGTGGACAGCTGCATATAAAAGATAAATACTATCTATATAAGAGTGGATAATGAATGGAGTAGAGTCAGTATAGAGAAAAACATCATTATGGATGAATCATTTACTCTCACAATAACAGGAAACGCTTCTGTGCTAGACGCAGAGTATGTTCCACCAATAGAACTCTCTCCTCGTAAGAGCTATGCTCTTGGACTCGTTGAATTGCTCACATTCAATGCGATTCCTAACGTGGACACTGGAAAGAATAAAATCTATGTCGGTGATCGAGTAGTGACCATACCTACTGGCAGCTATGAAATTGAAGATATTGAGAGTTATGTCCAGAAGGCTGTAGCAATTGATGGCATCACAATAAACATTAAGCCAAATAATAATACATTGCGCAGTGAGATAAAGTGTGATCGTAAAGTGAACTTTCAATTTGATTTTACACAAGGATCCATGCTTTCAATGAGAATACATATGATTTTACAACTTTGACTGTATCGCCGCTGGGATTTGATGAAAGGCAAACATAATGTCTACATTATCATATAAATATAATGTCCACATTATATTTGTCTCAATTACATTGTTTCTTACAGATTAACAATGACAGAATTCATTTTTATCAAATTAGTTGTTTTCCTTATTCTGCTTCTTCTGATCATGCAAATATTTTTTCTTTTGATCATGCAAATCTTTTTTCTTTTTAGAATCAATACTTGACATTTTCAGAGGTTGGGTTCGTTTTCGCATACCTACTTGTTCGGTAGGTGTCTCAATAAGCTCTATTTTTCGTGGTTTATCATAAGGATTAATTCTTTTCGATAAAGATGAATCTGATTTTACACAAGGATCGATATTTTTTAATGAAGATAACGAACCAAACTCCAATGTTGACCATAGGGGTGAAAAATCACTTGCACTTTTCACACAAGTCGGATAACGAACCAAACTCTAATGCGATTCGTAGGGGTAAAATATCACTTGCACTTTCCACAAGTTGGATAAATGAACCAAAACTCTAATCTGATCTGCTCTGATCTATTTCATCCAGTATTCACCATCATTTGTTGTGGTCACATGACCGCAAGTTCACTGCTCCCACTCCTCAAACAGTCATACACTCACGTGTAGTTTTTCGCATAACTCTACAAGCTGATTGATGCTGATCCATTTGAGATGAAACTCACCATCGCCACATGACTTCTTCGAGAACCTATACTTGAAATTACGTCGCCCCAAAAGTCGTAGTACTTGAGCCTGTCATCAGTGAATCTGAACATTCTCCAGTTAAAGTAAACATTCGCGGTCCCTAACGTCCAGATATTGTCTTTCGTATTAACCGCAGTATACACAAAAAATCACTAATGATCTTCATCGTTCATAACCCACTTTGGTACATGGAAGAATGCAGATATTTGAACATAAACATTTCTCAGAGTCTTCCATATTCTTCAAATTGATTACGCCTAAACTTAATTTATGATATCCTTTCTTAAATCTAAACATTAGATTCTCACTGCCTGACAAGAAATACATTTTCTCAACACTCAAATATTTTCAAAAGTGGCTGCCTGACAAGAAATACATTTTCTCAACACTCAAATAGTTTCAAAAGTGTTCTCTGGATAATAAAAAATTCTTTTCAATTGAATGACTTTTGCTAGAGCTATTAATTTCATAGCATATAAGACTTTATTTATATCTTGAAATTCTACATCGAATAATTGATTATTTTAGTCTGAGACCGCTCAAATATCAGTGATAATCAGTGATATTGCGTACAGCTTGATAATGTAGGTTTCTACTATGCCAACTGATGGTTATGCAGGTTTCTACCATACCTGATGATGGGCCCGACTTACAACTGTTTACCGATTGATGGTCATGCCTCACCGGCTTTGCATGGTCTATAACCATTTACCCGACTGATGGTGACTGTTTCACCGACTGAAAGAACAGACCTGTGGCGCCATCTGGCGGTGGGAGCTGGAACTACGTAGGGGTTCCAGAGCTGTCGGGAACTGACCAGTGGCGCCATCTGTCGGTGGCAGCTGGAACTACGTAGTAGTGTCCCAGAACTGTCCTTGTTTTACTACTAGAATAGTTGAATTTTATGCCAAAAAGATGAATTTTCAACCATAAAAATTATTTTTTTTTTACAAAAAAAGTCAAATTTTCCACAAAGTACATACATTTTCAAATAAATAGTTTAATTTTTAAATGCGAAATATCGATTTTCAACGAAATAGTTGAACTTTCATCAAAAAAAGATTAATTGATTTTCAACAAAGTAGTTACATCTTCAACCAGAGATGAATTTTCAATTAAAATGATCAATCTTCCAAGAGAGAGTGATATTGGGACAGAGGGTGACGAATTAACAAGTGGAAATGCTAATATTCGTAGGATATTAGATGTTGAGAAAGAATCTGAATAGCTTTACTCTCATTTAATTTTAATTGTTCTGTAATTAAAATATTTTCAGTAATTTATGTCATAAATTGCATGTTTTTATATGAAATTATAGACAATGAAATTAATAATTTGATGGAAAAATTTCAGCTCATTAGCAAATTTGTTGATGACAGCACATCCAGCTCGCGGAAATTATTACAAAACATTTATTTAATTTTTTCCATGAACATATTGCTTCAAATGTGTTGCCTTGAAAAAAAGTAAATAAACGTTTTCTAATAAATAATAGAGCTTGACTTCAATAATTATTATTTATTGGAAAGCAAAAGAAGTGATTGAACAAGCATAAAGTGCACATAGCAAGATGCGTAGAAAGGAACTGAACGTGCACAGGCGTCAACACAGAGCAGACTTAAGACGAACAGGGCCGTAGCCAGAGAAGGTATCTCAGCGCCTCTTAGCTCAGGACAGTACATATTATAGGTAGCACTAGTATTATTTAATAGGCACATAAATTATTCTCTATACTCCCCCTAATTCAGTGCCTATTTCAACACAGATAATTATAACCTGGCATATCAAAACTCGTAGTCAAAATTAAATTATAAGTGACTTTTCATTCCTAACAAGGAACGAATCTTTTGAAAAGAGACTTTAGGTAGAGCTTTTGTGAGCACATCAGCTAATTGCTCTGTTGTAGGAACATACTTAATGTCTATAACATTCATCTCATATTTTTCTCTCACAAAATGGTAAGAAACATCAATGTGTTTCGAACGCTTGTGGAATGCTGGATTTTTAATTAACTTGATGGCACTTTGATTATCAATACACAAGGTCGTTGCACTGATTTGCTTTCCACTTAATTCTGAGAGCAGATGCCTCAACCACACTATTTCTCTTGTTGCGTTGGATGCAGCCACGTACTCAGCTTCAGTCGTTGATAGAGGGACAGATTTCTGTCGTTGACATTTCCAAGTAATTGGACCTCCACACATCAGGAAAACATATCCATTCGTTGAGCGTCTGGTTTCTCGATCGTTGGCGTAATCAGCATCTGCATATCCAATGAGAGTTATATTTTCATTGTCCTTTGTATATTTGATTCCGATGTCACGTGTTACTTTTAGGTATTTGAAGACACGCTTTACAGCATTCCAGTGACTATTATTGAAATTAGTCTGAAACCTGCTTAACAGATTGACAGCAAACATGATGTCTGGTCTTGTTGTGATGGCTGCAAACATCAAAGATCCGATTGCTTCTCTGTACGGCACTTTACTTTGAAAAGTGACATCACTTTCTTCATTAGCAGTTGTCAACATCACGTGCGGATCAGCTGATATACTATTAGTGTTTGCGTCTTGAAGATTAAATCTTTTGGTTAGGGAATCGATGTAACTTGTTCCATGAAGAAAAATTGATCCATCTTTTGGATCCTGCTTAATCTCCATTCCGAGATAATATCCAGGCTCGCTGACAGTTACCTCAGAAGCGCATTTCAACTTATTGACAACCTTTGATAGAGTGTTATCATCCTCTGCAAATACAAGACCATCGTCCACGTAGAAAACGAGAATCACCGCCCTTTCCTCGAGTTCAGAAACGTAGACACATTTATCAGCTTGGCACTGCTGAAATTCAAAATTGCGAAGGAAGTTGTCAAATTTTCGGTTCCAGCAGCGTGGAGCCTGCTTCAGTCCATATAAAGCCTTCTTAAGCCTACATACGAGATTCGTCGATTCCATGAATCCATCGGCAACATCCATATACACTTCTTCTTTTAAATCTCCATGAAGGAAAGCGGTTTTTATGTCGAACTGTGAGATTTTCAGACTTTTTGCTACAGACAACGCAAGTAAAACTCGTATCGTGTCATATCTCGCAGTTGGAGCAAAGGTTTCTTCGTAATCAACTCCTTCAACTTGGGAAAAACCTCTAGCCACAACCCTTGCTTTGTAGCGTTGAATACTTCCATCAGGATGTCTTTTTACTTTACACACCCACTTTGAACTGATACTTCTTTTATCAGGAGGGAGAGAGACTAACTCCCACGTTTCATTCTGATTCAATGCTTCTAATTCCTCGTCGATAGCAGCTCTCCATTTTTTTGAATCAGGTCTGCTCATCGCATCATTAAAAGTCTGCGGTACATCTGTTTCGACGAAGTTAGCTTCGTAGCGATCGGGTGGACGTAAAGTTTCTCTTGGACGTAAAACACGGGTATCAGTTCTCTCCAGATGAGTGTTTTCTTTCTCCACAACTTCTTCAAGCGGCTGTCTGTCTTCGTCTAATTGAAGATCCTCATTCTTGTCCTTTATTTCAAGATTATCCATGTTTTGACTATCTTGTTGAGCCAGAACTATATTCTGCCTAGGAAGTTTGACTTCAGCATGTTCGTTGAAGTTCACGTGTCTAGAGACTGTAATTTTTTTAGTCACTGGATCAAATAATCTGTAGTTTGTCGAATTCTTGTCATAACCGACAAGAATCAGTTTCTTTCCTTTTGCTTCCAGCTTGGTTCGTCTTTATTTCGGGATAAGCACGAATGCTTCACTGCCAAACAACCTAAGATGATCAGGTGTAGGCTTCCTGCCATACCAAATTTCAAAAGGAGTTGAACCAGGAGTCTGAATTGAGGAAGTTCTGTTTAAAATATATACAGCAGTGTTCACTGCCTCAGCCCAAAGACTTTTGGGTAAATCTCTCGTGTACAACATTGATCGAGCGCTTTCTACTACCGTTCTGTTTTCTCTCTCCAACCGGGCATTTTGTTCCGGGGTGTAAGGCGCCGTCGTTTCATGTTCAATTCCATGCTTCGAAAAGAAATCGCGAAACTCATCGTTAACAAACTCGGTCCCGTTATCCGAACATAGATTTTTCACCATGTTACCGAATTTATTTTTGCACAAGTTCGCGTACTGCTTAAAGCAATCAAAACTGTCCGACTTATGTTTCATAAACATCACTGTACGAAAGGCCGAAGCATTATCTTTAAATAAAATATAATATCTCGCTCCTCCAATTGACGGGGTATTCATTGGACCACCCAAGTCGCAATGAATAAACTCACCTGGTACAGTTTTTCTTCGTGCGTTGATGGGAAACGAAAGTTTATGTTGCTTGCTATACTGACAACCTTCACAGAAAAAGTGATCCATACCCGACAAATCGACACCTTCGACAAGATTATTCTTTATCATCTCACACAGAGATTTGACATTAACGTGTCCAAGGCGTTCGTGCCACAGTTTTAAATCACCACGCGAAACCGTATTCATTTCCGGGGCAATAAATGTACGAAACATCATTGTGTACAAATTATTTGTTTCACGAATCGCGTGCGCCACTAATTTATCTCCGTCGAACACTTTAGCGAACTCCTTATCTTTTATTACCGTAAAGCCTTTCTTCGTCAAGACTCCTTCAGAAAACAAATTTCTATTCAGATTTGGAATATACAAAACATTCTCAATCGTTGATTCATACCATTCTCCATCAATGAGTTTTTCTATTTTGACAGTACCAATACCTTTGATTGGTAATTCTTGATTGTTAGCGACGGTGACATCTTCCTTTTTATTGATTTCTTTAAAATCACAAGAGAACTCGCGGTGATGAGTCATATGTGCGGATGCTCCACTGTCCATTAACCACTTCTGTTGATTTGTTCTAGCCAGTGTCAACAAAACATCTTTATTCTCCACATTAAACGCCGATGCATTCTCCTGTTTTGACTTCTGAGCATTGCTAGTCTTCTTGGTACTGCGACAGTTACGAGCAAAATGCCCTTTCTTGCGACAGGAATAGCATGTCACTTTTCGCATGTCAAATTTCCTGTCTTTGGAACTTTCTTCAGGCTTGTCCTTAAACTGAGAGCCACTGGATTTACTTGACGAAGCAAGAAATGCAGTTTCCTGCTCTTCGCATGTAGTTAAACTAGCTTCTTCGTCTAGAAGCCGGGCTGTGAGATTTGGCAAGGTCTGTTTATCTCCAGCCATGGAGAGCCATGCTTGCCTGAAATACCTATACTTTGTCGGCAGAGTACCAATAACTTTGGTAATAACGGCAACGTCGCTTAACGTCTCTCCACTTTCTCTCACTTGCCTAGCTAAATTCTTGACTTTAGCCACATACTGTGCGACTGACTCAGTCGAACTCATTTTTACCTGATGAAAGCGTTCAATAATCAGCATTTCGTTGAATTCTGATTTTTGTTGGTACACTGAGTCCAACTTATCAAGTATACCTTTCGATGATTCACAGCTTTCGATTAGTGTGATCTGAGACACATCCACTGAAGCTGTGAGTGTAAACATGGCGATCGCATCTTCCTTCACCCATTTCGTACGAGCAGCTACATTCCCTGCAGTAAGAGGAGGTTGCGTTTCTGTTCCGGAGGCGATTTCATAAACACCTTTAGATTTTAATGCACACACCATTTGGAATCGCCACTGCTGGTAATTTTTACCGTTGAATTTATTTATCGACGTCACATCGATACTTCCCGACATTGTTCACAAACACTTAATTTCACTCGCGTCGACAGAGGTTACGAAAACCGACAGACACACTGATCGCGACGTGAATTCTCAAGCACTCTAGGACTATAGGTTTAAAATGCACAGAGCAGGGCGTGAACTGGGCCCATAACCTAATAAATAATAGAGCTTGACTTCAATAATTATTATTTATTGGAAAGCAAAAGAAGTGATTGAACAAGCATAAAGTTCACATAGCAAGATGCGTAGAAAGGAACTGAACGCGCACAGGCGTCAACACAGAGCAGACTTAAGACGAACACGGCCGTAGCCAGAGAAGGTATCTCAGCGCCTCTTAGCTCAGGACAGTACATATTATAGGTAGCACTAGTATTATTTAATGGGCACATAAATTATTCTCTATATTTTCAAATGATTCCCGCGAGACGAAAGTGCTGCCATCAAATTGCCACTTCATAACCACGGAATCTTACTACCGATTGGCCCGATTGGGAACGATTGGAAACGATTGAAACTTTGCAACACTCAATCGTTTCCAATCGTGCACACACGATTAAGAAACACGATTAGAAACAATTCAAATTTCTTTCTATCGTTTTGCATTGTTTTCAATTAATTATTTCTAGAAGGGAAGTAAATATGAAAAATTGAATCAAAAAATTAGATGTCAAAAATACATTAATTTAAATTCTTTCAATTAGAAACCTAATTAATTTAAATCCCAGTTGATGCAGAGTAAAATACAAGTTGAACTTATCGGAAATTTAATTTGATTTTAATTCAACAGTACAGAAAAGAACGCATCTTCAATTTTGTCATCATTCGAATCATCATATACTGAAATTGTATGTAAATTCACGAAGTTTGCCACATTTTATCGAAATCGACAGGTCGTATTTCAAAGCCGAAACTTTCAAGATGAATTGTTCACTACGCGTGCAAAATATTCAATGTCAAACTCGTTCAAATAAGCAATTCCTTAGTCAAAGTAAGCAATCTTCAAAACAGTAAAATTAAATTGAAATTATTAATTAATTCGAATTAACTTGAATTGAAATTTAAAATCTAAACAGTGAAATTAAAATTACAGTAATTTAAATTAATTCAATTCAAAGTGTTATACAATTTAATTCAATTCAATCTCTTTTAATGTAAAATAAAATAAACATTGAACTTATCGGAATTTTAATTTGACAGCACAGACAAAATACACGGCTAGCCTGGATTAGTTTCAACCCCAAAAGTACATGCACATACACTTTCAATTTTTTAAGTGTTTCAGGGATCGCCTCTGGTTATTTTGAGCCAAAAAGGGAAAAAATCGTACAACGCGTTTTTGAGAAAAAAGATTTTTTCAGTTTTGAGCAATTAAAAATCTCATTTTTCTCGAAAACGACGCAAAATATGAATGGAAATTCATAGTTTAAAATTGTTTTACTTCCTAAACTCTATAAAATTATATCCCTACCAAATGTTCATCTTGTATAATTCAAAAGATTTTTCCAAAAATATATAGAAACTCAATTAAAATCGATTGAAATCGCATTTGGGTCGAAGAAATTTAATACTTTATTTTTGAAAACGTTAGTTTTCAGTTCACTGACTATGTAAAGAACATTATCCATGAGATTATTCAGGTTGCTGACCTTCAATGTAAAGAAAAATTGGTTTTTATCTCTAAACTTGAAGCAATATAATTTTTAACGATTGAAAATCTCATTTTTCTCGGAAACGAAACAAAATATGAATAGCAAGTCATAGTTCAAAATCGTTCCCCTTCCTAAAATCGACTTTTTTAAGGTTCAGGAACCTTGATAATCTCATGGAACATGTTCTTTACATAGTCACTGAACTAAAAACGAATATTATCAAAAATAAAATTTTTAAGTTCTTTAAACTAAATGCTATTTTAGTTGATTTTTATCGATTTTGTCTATATTTTTGAACAAATTTGTTGAAGTAAACAAGATAAACATCTGTTAAGGGTATAATTGTATAGATTTTAGGAAGGAAAACAATTTTAAATTATGAACTGCTATTCATATTTTACGTCATTTGCTAGAAAAATGAGATTTTTAATGGTAAAAATGAAAAAATCTTTTTTCTCGAAAACGCGTGGAACGATTTTTTTCTTTCTCGATTTAAAATAACCGAGGGCCTCCCCGAAACACATACAAAAGAAAAACTGGATGTGCAAGTACGCTTGCGTTGAATTTAATCGAGGCTAGCCGTGAATACTCATTTTCAATTTTGTTATTAACCAAATTATCCAAGATACTGAAATCGCATGGAACTGCATGAAAGTTTGCCACAATTTACTAAACTTACTTTTAGGTGACAAAAATAAAAAAGTGGTCTTTAGAGGAAGTATAGGGAACTGGGTGTGACTCGGTGAGGGTGTGACTCGACCAGTGAATCTAAAAACATGGAGATTTGATCAGATTCACGAAAGTCAATTTTCACAGCAAAACCAATACCTTTCTCATAGCTGATGAGAATGTACAAAATTTAGAAGTGCAAAAAATATTTCTTTTCAGAATGTTAACCACAGCCAATAGGTTATCGTGATAAAGAAGACCAATTGTTGTTCTATTAAAATATTTAAATCTGATATATATATATGTACTTACTCTTTAAATCTGAATCAGCGATAAGTATACCGCTAATTCAAATTAGCGTATATGCGCTGCTGATGCAACGAAATTTAGCTGCTGATCAGTGACATTTCGTTAATTAGCAGCTGAATTTCGCTGATTTGCCAGCGTATATACGCTGATTTGAATTAGCGGTATACTTATCGCTGATACATATTTAGGGAGTATAAGTTAAAAATTTGTTACCGATTATACAATTATTAATTCAGTAAATTTATATTTTGCACGCTCGTTTAATATGCACATTATGAGTCACGCTGAATAAAAGATAATGAGGAGAAGAGTGAGAGAAGGTCAGTGTACAGTGCCAAGTAAATTTTACTTGGAAATGCTGTGTCCCATTCTACGTAAAACAACATGACTTTAGTTTTCAACGCGAACGTGTTCGCCATGTATGTCTTTATAAGATAATCCTTATCATTGCCAGTTGCAAATAAGCTGACCACATCCTTTATTTTCAAGAATGGGTTTACTTGTGCTCACTGCAGTTTACGTTCTGGTATGTTTTACAGAATCATATCTTGCAAGTAGAAACGTGAATGTAAATGTTAAGCACAGCACTCGTTTCATTTAACCTTTGATCTACAATGCTTAGAAATTAGTAGTACTGCGAATGCATTGAATAACTGTTAAATTAACAAAGAATTGTTTTATCATTATGAATAACATCTTCTTTTTATTCACTGGAGGAATCTTGTGTATTTTTGATTGTGAATAAAAATATTTGAAATGGCTGTCAATAAAAATATTTGAAATGGCTGTGAATAAAAATATTTGAAATGGCAGCCCTAACAGCAATAGGATATCCCGGAATATCCTATTGCTGTGAAAGTTTTAAAAATTCCTTTAACCTGCTTACTTATTTTTTTGCTTTCTCAGAGTGGCAGAATTTTAATTGTGAAAATTTTCAAATCAAATTTTCGCAGATATAAATTGGGAGTATCCTCGGCAATTACTATAAAAAGAATGATACTTCTGCCCGTTGAAGTTTTCCGTAACTAATTTTTTCGGCATATTTGTTTCAACTGCGAAATTGTTAAAAATTAAGAAAAAAAACAAGAATCCTACGATCAAACTTGTACAACATAGCTTCTTCAGCTTTTACTTTCTTTTTTACTTTTCTCACAATTTTCGGGCATGAATAATAAATAAATATCCACTACTTCATGATACCAATTGATTTTTTAATTTTCTGGTTGCGCACGACATTTTCAATTAAAAATCGTCTAAGATAAGTATAGTTTTTCATGACACAATAAGTCTAAAATATTGCACAAATATACTTCAAAGCTGGAGACATGTTGACCTTTGATAAATAGTATCTAATTAAGCATAAATATATATAAAAATCTAATGTATATAGGAAGCGTATACGGAGAAGTATAAAACTAGAAAACCGGTAACTATACCATTCAGTGTCGAACGTTGAAAATTATATAACTTGATTATGAACAGGAAAGATGTGATGATTAATAAAATTTATTTATTCTTGTGTCTGGAATTAAAAAATGTTTCGTTTTTAATTTTACTGAAGTCATTTGAAATCATGACAGTTACAGATTTTTTGAGTTCACGAAATTACCAGATGTAGACAATAGTAGTCTAGTAGAGCAAGAGGTTCCTGTACATTTTGACCTTGAGGCGGCTGGAACTTTCATTTCTCTAATAGCAAATAAATTATACCCGCAACTTAATTTTGGAAACAAAAACCAAGGAAGAAAAGAACGTATCTTCAAAAAAATGTACACTAACTGAATAAGTTCATTTAGATACAGGTTTTTGTTTTTCTGTATAGCGAGTAACAGGTTTTTACTCTGCATGACTACACGGAAAAAAGTGGAAAGTTATATTTACTTTTATGTATTGTTAACTTGGAGTTTACTTGTTCGCATTGTACAAGGAACAATTCAAATAGTTTTTGATACTGAATGAGATAGTGATCTCAAAATATATAAAACCGAAAGTCAGCCTTATTACTTCAAACTGTAAAAAGAAAGATTACTAGAACAAGTAACTCCAACAACTCTTTGAAATAGTACAGTGGAACATGTAAACTGTATGAATAACTATTTTTCACAGTAGGCAAAGAATTGTGAGTTTGACTTTTGCAAGTGAGTTCGATCTCCTTTTTCGTATTGCAATAAGCACTGCGCGAGATTGTTAGCCTTACTATTTATAATTGTAAGTAAGTTCAGTGGCACAACTAGAAATATGTAGGCCCCCTCCGAAAAATTTTTTAAGAGGTCCGTTTGAAATTAAAAGAGAAGGACGACTTATAACTTGCTTATCATTGAAACAACAGATTTTTACTTCTCAATCCATAAGACCACCCACTGACATTTTACTAAATGAAATAAATTGCGGGAAACTATTTTATCATGTTTTCTCTTTTATCATAATATTATTTGAGATAATTATTATAAATAAACAAAGTGAATAACTCTATTTTATACTTCGATAAGGTAAATGTCCCAGTAATCGAGAAGCTTTGTTATAGTTTAAATATATTGTTAAAAAAACGTGTTAAATGTAACATTTAATGATAAAACTCACTTACTTTTAGCATTTTATAATAGCAAATAGAACTTACATTCATTCAAAGAAAATAAAAAGTAAGAAAATCGGCATCACGATTACTGGGACTAAGGTCACGATTACTGGGACGTTTACATTACTGTTTTTTTGTTTTGTACATAATTTTCAGAATTAAAAAATATTCTGAAGAATTCTATAAAAAAGAATACTTTTTGTTTCCTCATAGAGGAAGCTTTGCAATGGTAACATTTTCCAAAATTCTTACATTCATTCAGGGCCAGCGCATCCAATATTTTGCATGTCTGGAGTATGCAAAGGGAGAGGGAGGGAGGGGGGGGGGGAGTAAAAAAATTTTCTTCAGTTTTTGTTTATTTTAACGAGAAGGTTCTTCTTTGTACATCATTCCTGCAGATAAATGCGTTCATCATTTTATTTAAATTAATGGGTTTCCAACCAAAAATACTCTTCAAAGAAAATGATTTCTTAATAAAGTGATTCAACCATATCTTTCAAATAAAATAGTTGAACACTCAAGCAAGGAAGAATAATTTCTAACCAAAAAAATGCATTACCGTTTGAAAAAAGACATTTCTACCAAAGCGGGTGAAAGATTTTAGTGACTTTTCACAATCAAAATATGAATTTTCAACGGAATAGAATTATCTACCAAATAGTTCAATTTTTGTCCAAGAAAGATTAAATTTGTACTAAAACAGATGAATTTTTAATTGAAAAATTTTTTTTTTTCTTAAAAGTTGAATTTTCATCCAGATAAGACTTCAGTTCTCTTTTCAACACCAAAATATTAAATTTAACAAAAAAGTAAATTTTCTACAAAATAGTTAACATTTCAACAAAACAGCAGAATTTTCAACCAAAAAGTATGACTTTTCAACAAAATAAAATTTTAAACTAAATAGTTGCATTTTTATCAGAGAAAGATGTAATTTCTGTTAAAGCAGGTGAATTTTGTAATCAGAGAGACAAATTTTCAAGAAAGAGTTGAATTTTCAACTGAACAGTTGCATTTGTTATGCAAGAAAGATGAGATATTTCTTTTAAAACAGATAAAGTAAAAGAAAAATTTCAGAAAAATAGTTAAATTTCCATCCAAAGAAGATTCCAGTTCCCTTTCCAACACCAAAATAAGAATTGCAAACTATTAGTTGATTTTCTGCTAAATATAGTCGATTTTTTAACTGAAAAAGTATGACTTTTTAACAAGATTATTAAATTTTCAACCAAGCAGTTGCATTTTTGTCAAAGAAAAATAAAAATTCTACTATAGCAGGTGAATTTTAAAATCAAAAAGACAAATTTTCCAAAAAGAGTTGCATTTTCATCCAAAAGGATTTCAATAAACTTTTCTACAGAAGAATACAAATTTGAAACAAAAAGTCTAGGAAACAGTTGAATTTTCAACAAAACAATTGCATTTCTGTCCAAGAAAGATGTAATATTTCTAATAAAAAAGGATGAACTTTCAAATCAAAAAGACAAATTTTCAGAAAAAATATTTATCATCCAAAAAATATTTCAGTCGACTTATCAGCAACAAAATATGAATTTTAAACAAAAGGTTAATATTATACGAAAGAAGTTGAATTTTCAACTTAAAAAGACGAATTTGCAACAAAACAGTTGAATTTGCGAAAAAATCATGTTTTTAAAGAAAATTCTTAATTTTTCAACCAAATAATAATATTTATAACGAAAAAGATAATCTTCAGAAGAAAGTTTTTGCGAGTTTGCAAAAATTACGTACATGAGTGAAGGACCCGCTCCCCCCTGCCGTAACAAATCGTAAAAAAATGTCTTGTGGCCCCCCCCCCCCTGAGATGTTGCGTAATTTAAGTAAGGTCCCAGAGATGTTTTTTTCTTCCTTTTTATAAGTTGTTTTCACTCCCATTTTCGACATCACAATTTTTATTCTCTTTCATGATAACAAGAGCTGAAGCTATAATCTTCCTTACACACACAAAAATGGTCTAAAAGCCGCGTTTTTTCAATCACTTCTTCCTCCTTCAACTTCTCTTTTGCTCACATTTGTGTCTGACAATCACTCCGTTTACGCTTAACCATTTTCATTTTAAAAGAGATGTTCTCAGTGGAAATCTCATTAACCATGAGGGGAAATCCCGTGACCAGACTGACGGACTCGGCGTGCACCCCCTGTTGAGCGATAACTCGAGAACAATAAATTCAAGACTATAAACCTCAAAATTTGGTAACGACCCATGCAAACTTGGACGAAATTCAAATTCTTCATCAAAAGTCAGGTGCTTAGTGAACCCAGACAAGAGATATATTTTTGAAGCAAAAGTAAATTATTTTTTTCATCTTCCCGTCCAGTTTTCCATGTATGGAATTTCCATGCTTGGAAATTTACATGTCTGGAGTTCTCCATGGCATCCATGCTGACTGCGCCGCCCCTGCATTCATTCAATTGAACCTTCCCCAATTTGAAAATGTCTAATACAATGTTCTAAGCAATTTTCGGATCTGTGTGTGTGTGTGTGTGCGAGGATGTGAGTGTGAATGTCACGTTTTTTGTGAACACGATAACTAGAAAACGGTTGCAGATAAATTAATGAAATTTGAAGGGCTTATTTTCCCGACTAATATCTCGAAACTGACCGAAGAATATCTAAAAAAATGTGTTGCATTTTTTTTAGCACTTAATAATATTTTGAAAATCGGTTTTTTATAGTAAAACTTTTTTCGTTGACATAACTCAAAGTTCGGTCGAGAAGAATCGATTGACCTATACTATAAATATATTTTATCGAAGCGTAGGGAAGTTATGGTAATTTATATATTTTGAAAATCGGTTTTTTATAATAAAACTTTTTTCATTAACATAATTCAAAGTTGATGCAAGAACAGAAACGATGTGTTGATTCGAGGCGAATCGATAGACCTGTAATATTAATACATTTTAATAAAGCGTAGGGAAGTTGTGGTAATTTATATACTTTGAAAATCGGGGTTTTTATAGTAAAACTTTGTTCATTAACATAATTCGAAGTTGATGCAAGAACAGAAACGATGTGTTGATTATTAAATGAATGCTATGTTTTAAATAAATTGAGACGATAATAAAATCAAATTAAAAATTCCAAAAATTTCATTCGAAAACCTTTTTTCAAGTCTTAGTTTTCAATAATACAAAATATGTACTTCTTAAAAATGATAGTTTTAATCATTTTATAATAATACATATAAATCACTAATAATATATTTACTGTGTGAGTTAATACTACTAAGCAAAATATTTTTCCCAGACTCGTTACAAAATATTAGGGTGCAATTGCAGAATAGGGGCGTCACCTCTATTTTGGCTGAAAAAATTCATCTGTAAGAGATTAATTAAAAACATTTCAAGTAAACATTTATTATCATTTCTTAGGTGGCCACGTTTTTCTCAGAGGAACCGCTTGATCGAGAGTTTGTCAGAAAAATCTAAGCGGTTCCGTAGCTCACTTGACTAACGTGTGCGCTAGATTTAGGTTTTAGGATAGGTTTTAGGTAGTTAGGTGAGGTTCTGTTCCCCAGCGGGGGTGATTTTTCAAAGCTCTTCAGCTTGCGATCATATGTGTAAGACCCTGTGCGTTCAATTGTGTAAGACAAATCGTAAATTAAGTGCAGTAATCATACATAAAATAATTTTTTCTTCTACAAATCGATCGACATTTTACATAATTTTTGTTGTCGGAAGTTTCGAGCTAATCTATTTATAAATCGTGTATAGAATGCGTGCAGTTCATCTATACATATACATTATACTACTTGAAATTGTTTATCCCACTCTTTTGAAAAGTCAGTTTAACTTACCTGAACACAAAATAGTAATTTTAACAAAATTCACCGACGAAAAGCTGCGCTTCAATTTGATATAGTTAGAACTACTGCAGTAATAGAAATGTACGAACGGCGCAGTACTGACCCAGTACTGACTGCCGGTCTGGCAGTACTGACTCCCAGTACTGGGCCAGTACTGGCTTGTAACGCTGTCCAGTACTGATTTTCGGAGCTTGTCCTGTACTGGCATATAAATAGCTCCTTATAGCAATAGAATATTGCGGGATATCCTATTTGATTCTAATTATGTTCTGTATTGTCCCAGGGGTATCGTGGGAATAATCAGGGACATAAATGGGATATAATGTGAAGTCTCTCAATATCCTGTTGGTTGTTCCCGCAATATCCCTTGGATAACACATGACATAATTATGATAATTATGAGTATTTGATGAATTTTCCTTTGAAAAATCGATGTATATTGTAATTTTGTATGATCAGCATTTATTTTTTTGGGGTAAAATGTTTCACTTAGAAAAATTATTGAATAATTATTGTGTATTAATTTAACACTAATTTTTAAATTCAAATCGTTAGGACTTTAATAATGAAATATTTCGACATGGCTCCTTACAACTCTGCGTTTTCGTTTTTCTCTTGTTTCCTTAAACGCCTTTCTTGCTTTCCTCCTTCTCTATCAACTGCATCAGACAGCCATCGACTTGTTGCTGATGCGATAGCGCTCTTCGTGACTAAGTTTTTAAAAATTTGTAAAATCACATCTGTGAAAGAAAATTGAAATCATTGAATTAAAAAGGATGAGCAAATTGATTATGCACAATCATCAAAACATAATCAATTAGTACTATAAATACTTTCCATGCATTTGTAAATGTTAGTTTTGGAAAAATTTTCTTTCTTTATCCCTTTCGTAGTTTTGGATACTTCACTATATTTTAGCTGAACGTTTTTTGTTAGGAACGTTGGTAAAACAACGCTAATGGCGCTTTTAACACTCTTTGAACCCGTTGCGAGAAGTATCAAGTATTCAAGCTGGCGAAAATGTAAGAAGAAAAACATTAGTGGATATAAAAGTATAAAATATACGATTGTTTTGCAAAAAACGAAAACTTTTACACTTACAACATGAGTTTCATCATCATTTTTTATACTTGAGTCGAATAGTTGAAAGCCTGCGAGAGTTGTTTTAGGCAGATTTTGTAAAATAGGTTTTTGCAAAAGAGCTTCGATTGTAGAAGCAGCCTTGTTGACATTCACTGCGTCAGAAATAACGTTCAGTTTTCTACTAACAGCATAAAGAATTCTTCTTTCCAGTGTTTCAAAACCTTTTACAATTCTTTCATTGATTAGGATGTAAAACTCTTGCAAAGACATATCATCTGTAACAAAAATTATTTCATTTTAATTAGAATTTTTATATTAAATTGTCTGTTTTTTTACATAATCAACATTACTAGCCTTTCAATTTCCCGCTAGATGTGATCATATGATTTAAATTCAAATCATATGGCGATTTTCTCTGTAAAGAAGCTTTTTTATTCTTATGAATGTTTGAATCTGTTTCCTTTTTTGGAGTCTGTGTCGGAAATCCAGATTCTTTTTCGTTTGCCAAAGCTTCTACGTCTTGTTCTTCAGCTCTGGAAGACTGTCTTGTTTTCAAAATCATGGACTTTTTTTGGCCTTTCGCTTTAGTTTCGAAAGATTCTTTATTTCTCAAAGAGTCTTCTTTGCTCATTTCTTCATCTCCGGAAGAATTTTGTATGTTAGAAGTTATGGATTCTTCTGAGCTGTCCAATACCGTAGCAATTTTCTTAGGCCTTTTATTCTTTGCCTTTCTCTTCCTTTTCAAATTTTTTTTGGGAGATTCGCTTCCTGTAGTAGCGCTTTCGGATTTGTAAGAGGTTTCCCCAACTGTCTTCTTAGGCCTTTTATTCTTTTCCTTTGTCTTCCTTTTCAATTTTTTTTGGGTGATTCGCTTCCTGTAGTAGCGCTTTCGGATTCGTAAGAGGTTTCCCCAACTGTCCAAATAAAAGAAAATATAAATACAAATTTGAAATTCTACACAATTTGAAGAAAATTATAATTATATAATATAAAAAGCAAACAAATTGTTATTCTCAATATGTCAGCAGGTAAATACCAATATCATTTTTGGTTTTAGAACCCGTAGCTTCACATGGAGGTTTCTTTCCAGCATCAGCAATTGATTTTGCTGTGTCATCTAACTCTGATGTAGAAGTACCGCTGATATTATTTTCTTCCCCCTCAGAACTAATGCAACTTTGTTCAAATGTACTGGTCTCTACTACAGGATTTTTAACTGCTCTATCGAGTCGTCTTATCCCTTGTGTTATGGAATCTGTAATGAATAAAAAAAAATATCCTAATTTTTTTTAAATTATTTTTTTATCAATTTTTCGATTTTTATTTATAAGTTTTTTATTTTTCAATCGCAGCATTAAATTTTGATTTAAATACTCTTTCTTTTCAAGCATAAAGTGATTTAAAGTATGTGAAAAATAACTATAAAAATTTCTTACTTGCTTCTTTTAGAATAAATATTCCATATTCCCTTCAGTATCGCATCGGAAATAAGCTTTTCGAAACCCACTCGTTTGAGTTGTTGCAGTCTTTTTTCGGTGGAAATTTGCAGACCCATACAACATTCTTTTTTTTTTCTTTGCCCAAAGGCTGGAAATCAATTCAACTACTCTCTGCTTAGACGCATTCAACTTAATAAATTGTACTACTAAATGTGTAGTGCCCTCTGCTTATTCAGTGATATATAAGTCTTGGGACATATTCAGGCTAAATAATAAAAATATAATCAATAACCGAACTTATAAATGAATGTACAATATGCAATATTATTTAAGGTGTAATTTACAGTATAAAAGAGAAATAATTGTAATGAAATATTTGAAACTCTTCTTTAAATATATCTTGATCAAATATTTATAAGAACGAGATAATAGTAATGTGATTAGAATTCATTTTTGATAATGGACTTTTCTAAGAAGAATTAAGTAATGTTTATGCCAAACCTTAAAAACTCACAAATTAAATTTTTCGTATTTAAAATTTGTAATTTCATGCGAAACAGCACGTGTACTTCTTTCAATATTTAAAGGTTATGTAATTCCTTTTACCTTTCATCAAGCACTGACATTGGTTATAAAAGCAAGATGACGGTTTAGAGAGCGAAATTTGATATATAGTGAAACATTTTTTTAACGTCTTCATGCAATTTGAAATAAAAAAAAATCAGTAAACAAATATAACGAGATAAATTAATATTTTTCCTGAAGAAATGATTTTGGGAAATCAATGAATCAATGCAATTAATAAATGAAGTGAAATATTTAAAAAGTGCAACATTGTTTTATGTATGTAGAAAAAAATTATTTTCATATATTAATGTTGATGTAAAACTGTACTAAATTCGACATAAATATGTCTATAATATAAATATGTCTAAGAATAATAAAAAAATAATGTCTATATAAAGAAACTTGTATCTGTTTTCTCGGAACAAAAATTGCTTAGTTTTATATCAATACGCTATTTCGAGAACGAGTGTTTTAAAATGCTTACCTATGTTAATTATGTTGAAGGAGAGGAATTGCAAATATTCTTTTTCCAGATTCTTGTTCCAAACTCAAAACAACCATTTTGCGAATCACCTGTGACAGATAGAAGGCAACCTTTTTTTTTCGATTGTTCAATTGCTAGTTCCCACATGTTGAAGTCAGTAGAGCTTCGAGGATAGTCAAAAATAGCTTTCTTTCTATTCCAGATATTAAACCAGTTAATCGAATATGGTAAAGCGATTTCGTTTCAATTGGTAGAAACATTCCTGTCATTTGTATTATTTTCTTATTTTGAGATAAAATAACATTATTTGGATATGATGTTGTGATGGCGAAGCCTTTAAACTTCAAACTTTCTATAAAAAATTCTTTCAGCTTCCGAATGGGAGCCTGTGATTTGTACAGCTGGCACACGGTGAAAATTTGGTTAGGAAACTTTACCAAACTTTTGAGTAAAATTGGGATATATGGACCAAAAGGAGAATGTTTGACATTATTGTAATAATTTGTGACGTGCAAAAGGTTAAATAATACATGGCAGTTCGGTAAACTTTAATAGCGCAGATTAAAGTTTCCAAATGTACAGTAAATATTTTCAAAAGTAAACATTAATGCACGTCGTGTAATTATTGAGAACTATTCTGTCATACATTGAGGAAAAATTGGATAAAATTTAATATTAGTTGAGTAAAGTTTGCAAATGTAAAGTCAAGCAAACTTTAAATTATGCAATGTTAATGCTTCCCTTAAAATCGGTTATAGAATGACAAATTTCGGTGAATGTTTCTAAGTAAAAAAGTATTATATACTCGAAAGTTTGGTAAAGTTTAAAATGAATTCTAGAGAAACATTGATTTTTGATATGTGACTGTTTCCACCACATTGCATGAAAGTTTATCCGCTGTGGAATAGATTTTAATTTTTGCTACGTTAGACTTTATTCGACAGTTTGGTAAACCGACATTCGAGTCGCAGTCGCCCAGCATCTCCCACCACTTCCCCAATCTTGCAGGATGGTATTCAAGTATTAAGCACCTCGAAGATATTTACCATTTTTTAAATTATGAATAAGTTGTTCAATTTTCAACCTATTCATAGTTCTCGTTGGCATTTAGTATTTGATAATGAATAATAGTTCGACAATTGCAAAATAAAGTTGGAGTTGATTTAGGAAGGTTATACAAAGTTGGTTACCATGGATCGAAATTGACGCCTCTGGCGTAAGCCTAGTGATGCTATTTCAGTGCTTTTTGCCATGTCAGTGTTTTCCTTACAAAATTTGTAGTTTTTTTTTCATTCAGTGGGATGAAAAAATTATATTTCAATGAGAATAAAAAAGCTTCGATCCAAAAAAATAATCCTGTTCCGAGAAAATCAAAATTGAATTTCGCGGTATCACGAAAAAAAAAGAAAGTATATATTTTTCCTATTGCATGATACAATTTTTTTTAAATATAAATACTAGAAGGTTAAAGAAATCAATACTCTGTTAAAATTTGAACTAAATATGAACTTAGATTTCATTGAATTTTGTTTTTAAATTATTGTGTCAATAAATGAGGTTTGGAAAAAAATCTTTTTACCATAACTCTTACTATAGTATGATTTTGCAAAGTTTTGTATTGATAACAGAAAATTCAATTTCAAATTTCAAAAATTAGAAATAACAAATTTTTAAAAACAATTTCTTAAACGGAAATTTCTCATACGGAAAATTGAATAAAAACTTTTCATTAAATTTACGTCGCTATATAATTTTTTTGAGAATTCTTTTGCTAAAATCTTTTTTTATATTTTTTAAAATATTTTTTCACCATACAGTGTGATAAAAGTTTTTGCCAAATCTACGTCGTAAAAATCTTTAAAGAATATATGAATAATTATTCAACAACAATTTTTTAAATAATTTTTTATTTTTACTCAGTGTAATTGGAAAAAATTTCATTTTTACAGAAATTTGTATATAATTTGATTAATCATAATAACATTTTATATAATTTGTCAACTGCGGTATTAACCAAAGAGTAAGTCTTTCAATTGTGCATCGCGTACCTACAAGAAATTATGTAATTTTTGCAAATATAATCAAATATACTGATAAGGATCACCATTGTGTACATTCTCAAAGAAAGTCACAATTAATATATATATAATATTTTTATACAATAGATGCTAATTTCCGACGAAAAAAAAAAAACTAATCTAACCTAAAGTTGTTCATAATCCTAAGTTTAATTTTTAAGTAAAATGAATTTAATTTTAAATAACCGATTTCTGGTAGAAAAGGTTAACATAACCTTAAATCGTTCCAAAATTGTAAATCTTCTTTGAAGCCTATATCAACATTGCCGGTGAAAATCACTAGCCTAAAACCTATAATGAAACAAAAGTTTTAATCTTCTTTGAAATCAAATGATTTTTCATTAAAAATACCGTTTTTTCACTCAAAATTCTTGGTCTAAAACAGCAACATAACCTGAAATGGTTGAAAAGTTCTAAATCTTCTTGGAAATTTTATAAATATAATTTATTTTAAACAAAGTCATTGGTTTTAAATTTAATGATTTGTCAAAAATAACGATTTTAGATAAAACAGGTCAACATAAGCTATAGTTGTTGAAAAATGGTACATGTTCTTTGAAATCTAATAATTTTTTATTAAAAATACTAATAATTCTTAATGAAAAACACAAACATTAAATAACAGAAATTTATTAAGAATTGTAAATCTGTTCCAAAATCCAATGACTTTTTTGCAAGATGATCGATTTTTTGTGAAGAACGTTAATATTACTTAAAACTGTTCAAAAATTTGCTATCCTATTTGAACTATAGTGATTTTTTTCACAATACCAGTTTTTGCTATAAATCGTTAACCTAACCTAAAATTGTTAAAAATCAGAAATCTTGATGATTTTTGTTTAAAAATGCTAATGTCCAGTTTAAAAAA
The DNA here is from genome assembly GCA_932178445.1 of Andricus quercusramuli. Classification (NCBI taxonomy): domain Eukaryota; kingdom Metazoa; phylum Arthropoda; class Insecta; order Hymenoptera; family Cynipidae; genus Andricus; species Andricus quercusramuli. The sequence goes on from CAKNXH010061519.1 coordinate 94,721, forward strand.
ATTACACAACCTAAAATTTCAAATAAATTTCAAGTCTTTGAAATGTTTTGATTTTATAATATTTTTTTTCATCCAGCGAAAAGTACTAATATGAAACACGTGTAATATTTTCAATAATTTATTAGCCAATTTGAAAGTTTTAATTTAATTGCTTAAAAGTAATGAATATTCAAAAAGCACAAATCGCTTTGGGTAAAATTCATATGATTTTCATTTGATTGAAATTTTTAAAAGCTCATTCTACTCCTTGAAAGGTCCTTTACAATTGTATTCATCACGTTCTTATTAAATATCATATAGAAAATTGTTTTATTTAAAACATGACTAAATAAAAGAATTGTACGTATTATTTTTGAATAAAACAATTTCTACGAAAACAAGGCGAATATAATTGTAAAGAAACTTTCGGGAAATGGAGTGAGCTTTTGTAAATTAAAATGAAATGCAAATGACGTATTTCGTCTAAAGCAGATGCAGAAACAGAAACAGTTGTGCAAATAACTACATATCATAACCATGTAAGTGCAATTTTTTTGAAAACACGTTTTATTGGCTTAAAAATTCTCTAAAATTCTACCTGACATTGTGGTGAAAGTGAGACATTGTGTCATTGTTCCAAATTCGAACGATAGTGTGATTTTATCTCGATAAACTGTGATCTATCATACGAAAATTTAAATCTTTGTATTTGATTACATCCTTTTATTGTATTAAATAGTTACAAAGATCAAAGTTAAAAGAACTGATTTTTAAAAAGATACAAGACAACTTCAAGTAATGAAAAGTCAAATAACAGAAATGAAGAATTGAAGAGCATACATTTTAAAAGTGGTGAAAGAGAGAAAAAGTTAAGTAAATCACATCTTGTGTAAAGATCTTTAATTTTTTATATTGACATATTTTATGAGTGATTGCCGTGACGTTTACAATTTTACATAATATGATTTTCGAAAACAACAAAATTTTCAAACGGCCTAAAATATTTTTTAATAATGAAGGATTACCCGAGAGGGTATGAAAATATAAAAATAAAATATCAAGGAACGTATTTGTGATGGATATGAATTTTACGCAAAAAACCTGTGGGACAGACTTTAAAGAAATTTTGAACATCCTTAACGGAAGAATATTTAACTCTACTTTTAATTTTTATCTTTTCCAAGTTAATATAAGTAACATCTGTAAATTTCACATATTTAAAAAATGGTTTAAATGTGATTTGACAATTTTCCATTTTAAATTTGTAGCTTCAAATAGGTGCGTAGCAAGACATTTTGCATACTTTTTTATTTATTATTTCTAAACGAAGTCGTCCAAAATTTGGGAACTTTATTGAATTGTGCTTTGATATCATTTTAATACCTTACTCAGATAATATTAGAATCAAGTTAATATCCAAAGAAAAGGTGGAAAATTACTCAGAATTAAAGTGGCAATTACAAAATACATATTCCAAAAAATGTAGATCTTATAATATAAATCTTTTTATGAAAACTTCAGTCACGGCACTGGTCGTTTCTCACAAGCGCTGAATCAATTCCTCTAGTTAGTATATAAGGAAGTTCCAAATTTCTCCTCTCAATGTGAAGCGTGCGTCAGCGTAGTTACGTCGAAAGCGTCATATATGTGTAGTATTATATTAGGGTTATTTATATGTATGTTATATGTGTTTGATAAGGTTTACGTGTCGTCAGTGTATTTGTAATGAAATTGTATTCTGATTGGCTGTAACTGACTCATGTGTGTGTGAGTTTATGCTGTTGACTGTGTATAAGTTTGTTTTTTTGATTCACAGAAGGTTACGGTTTACCAAACTGCCAGTTAAAGTTTCTCGAGCGTCAGTGACTCCTTCATGCCTTTTCTATAAACCAACTTATATTTTGTACCAAGCCCTCGACCGCGTTTTACCCAATTGTTCAGTAATCTTTATCTGAAGTTTTATATATTTTACAATTATGTGCATTAAAATGTCAACTACCAAGTACAGTATTAATTAAAGTACAGTTCAGAAGATATTCGTGTCAGTTTGTCTCACTTTCATGTTTGTTAATGAAGTATTACCGAATTTCGCTTTACCAAACTAGAAATGAAACTTTATCAAAGTGTCCATATGTCCCAACTTTACCCAACTGAGTTTGGTAAAGTTTCTCGAAATATTTTTCTCCGTGCAGAGAAGCAGGTTTTTCTTTCTGATTAAAAGCTTTTTCGTGAAATCGACGACAAAGTTGCGCCAAAATTCGGAACCCAGCACGAATTTGTCTCGTAATTTTCCCAAGAAAATTTTCGAAGGGATATGCGGCGATTTCACTTAGGCTACAGTGCATGTTTTTCGCATCATCTGCTACATGTATTAGGTTGTGCATGTGGGGCATAATTTCTGAAGTGTACCCACCTCAAAAATGAAAGTTGTC